>JAMKCH010003829.1:0-43259 GCA_023653785.1 Ophioderma brevispina
TTATGGGGCTTCAAGCGATGACAATGGTGAAGCTGTCACAAGCATTAATCAAGCTTTTTAACATCAAACATGAAGCCATTAAGTCACTCTACCATATCTTGATGCATTACCTCTCTCAACACATCCATATCCCTGGACTGTTCTGACATTCAGCTGATCATTACAAAATCACCACCGCAAAGCTTTGGATTATTAGAACTCTTAATTGACCCTACTCAGAATCTCATAGCCAACTGAGTTTTTGAAACCACTCACCTCTACACATGGATAGCGGCTGCCGCACAGTTGATGGTCGCCGAGTCTCACATCAGGAATTTACTTTGTCTACCTTGCATATGGCAGGAAATAATGCATACAGCTGCTGTTGCACATATTCCACACAGATGGGGTCGATTGTTATACAAAGGTGTATGCATTTGTTTTCCAGCCATATTGCCAGGTAGAAAGCAACTTCCTGTTGTGGGACACTCGGCTACTCAGACCCGCTATCCATGTGTAGAAGGTCCGTGGTTCAAACAGTTGTAATAAGCAGCATAGTATCCTAAATAAGTTTTCATCTGTGAAATTTTTTTTAAAGAAGCTGATTCAACTGGTAGGTAATGGTGTCAACATTTACCCAAAAAAAGTGAGTTATCGTACGGGTGGGGAAATGGTTTTTCGGGAGTCAAGGTCAATAACAGGGGTCAAATTTTGAAATTGATCCAATCATGTTGAAAATATACCAAGTTAAGTTTTAATCATAAGGTTCCAAAGTATATGTTTGTAATATCTGCGGCCGAAAGGTTGTGGAGTTATAGGCTAAAACAGCAAAAATCAATAAGGATCATTTTCAGTCAAATTTCATTAAATTTCAAATTTAAAAATTACTACCGATGTGGACAAAAAATGGTGCAAATTATAGATGGAGCTCATAGGATCAAAATAAGAATAGTTTTGAGTGTGCTTAAATGGCTTCTTACCGAAGTAGTGGGAAACCGGGGGGGGGGGAACAAGGTGCAAAAACAGAAAATCCAAGCCCTCATTGAATCATGGATGTTGACCTTTGGTTTCCCCCCTAACTGGGAACTAAGCATTTAAACAGTCAACTATTCTTAGTTTAATCCTATGAGCTCCATCAATAATTTGGAAACTCATTTTTTATCCAAATCGGGTATTTTAAAATTTGACCCTGTACACTGAAAATGACGTTTTTATTGATTTTTGCTGTTTTTTTAGCCTATACTCCAAAGCTTCGGCCGCAATAGTACAAATTATATAACTCAGATATAGATCCCTGTCATCTGATTGTTAAAAGTGGAGGCATAGATTCACAGCTTATAAGAATTTTAAACCAAAAATGAACTATGCCCTGGGAAGAGCGGGCATAGTTCCTAAACTATGCCCGGGACAACATAAAAAACCTCTTTCCAGCGTAAAGGACTGTCCGTACGAACTATTCATCCGTATTATATTGTACATATTGAAGCTGGCGTAAGAGATGAATATAAGGCCAGACCACTCGTCGCAGTTTTTTACTCGTACTGTGTACTGTATCAAGCAAGAGAAATGGGCTGAATCGCAAGCATCATTATTCATGGTTTGAGCTTGTAGATGAAGATCTGAAAGGAATCGGGGATGCAGCTCAATACTAGGCTAACTCAAACGGCAGGAAAATACCCCGTTAAGATATTCGAGGATTACAATTTGACGTGATGACAGCCCTCTGCAGGCCGTGTAAAGGTTGCCGAATTCGGCCTTCAATTTTTATGTAATGCAAGGAAAAATGTACGCATCTTGCCGACTCAAAAAATGGCAAAAGCGATTACGGCGATCCGTTTTTGGACTTCCAACATCAACTTCCTCAAACACAAGAAAGGTTGATTGCTAATTCTTCACAAGTTTTTGACCCTAAGTTACACAAAATGGTAAACCATGCATTCACGCAATGGCATGGCTACCACATGATTAAAGGCTGTTTAGCATCCTGGCTTAGAAAATGTTCTTTAACCAAAAGATGACCAAAATCGTAATTCGGGGGCATAGTATGGTTTCGAGATCACCTTGGGCCTATTATTTCAACATGCCCTCATAGCGTCAATATTTGTATACTATCCCTTTTGGAATCTTATGATTAAACTATTCCCACTGGTATACTTCAAAATGATGGATCAATTTCCAAATTTGACCCCTATTATTGACCCTTTGACTCCAGAAAAAAACCAAGTCCCCACCCCCTACGAAAACTCACTTTTTTTTGGTAAATGTTGACCCCCCTACCAAAAAATCAGTTGTGAATCAGCTTCTTTAAAAAAAGTCACAGATCCAGATTTGCTAAGAATGTTTACTTTTGTAGTTACTAGAGTGTGTATGAGATTATTCCTAGACTATGATTTCCATGAACTAGGTGGTTCTCATTGCGGTAGTGTAAGTACAATATTACCAGAATTAGAGGCCAGTTTGACCTGTTCGACCCAGTAATAAGAACTACAACAACATGCTATAACAAGGACCTCTCTTGATTTTAGTATTGTTGTTAACAGGCAAAAACCGTTATAATATCAAATTCGTAGAAAAAGGGTACATTATAATTCTACACCTTTGATTAAGGGCAAATTAGTTCTATAATGTGCAATTCTATTAGACCGTGTTTTGCAAGCATTTAATGTGCTCACCTTTAAGGGTTGGTTTCATCTTAAGAGAATATACAACAAAAATATTTTACATTGAAATTCTTTCCTCTGTCAATACTGTAAACCATTCATTCATTTTGTAATTAATAGTTTATACTTGCTGTTTTCATGCAAAATGGAATAAATTTAAGACCTTCAGCGTTACATTCTTTTAGATTAATACATTTCCTCCATAACAAAAATCAGTACTTTTTTAACAACATGGTAACAAACTTGTTTATATTTGATTGATCAGATTTCAACTAAGGTAACTTCAACCCTATTTTAATTTGTACTTGGTTTATGTGGAGTAAGGCACCTTGTAATCAATTAAAGAACCAAAGAAAATGGCTAGATCTATAGCATCACTAGGTAAATGACTATAGGTTGTGCATAATTACTTTTATGATATTTTGTAGATGTTTCTGCCTATAGGTCACAATAGTATAGTTGCACAGGTAAAGAAATTCTATTTGCCACAATTGAAATGATTAGTCAAATTTAGACAGCCTTTAACAGCAATTTACTATGATAGTCCATTTCTCTACTCCGTGCAGTGATGTCAAACCTTGACGCAGCTTTTATGGCATTGTGGACGTTGTGCGAGACATATGCCGTCTTTTTTGCGCGCAGTAAAAATGCCCGTCGCTTTAGGCCAGCGCGCGGTTTACGGTGCGACTATCAAATAGTCACACTGACGGTCCAACTACTGCACAGATTGAGGAAAATGGAGTATAGAAGCAAATGTCTAGGTCTGCTGACTAATTATATGGTCCAAGGTGAAAATTCCTCAGCATATTAATGAAAATTCAGTCCCCAGTGACCGGTCTTTTCAAGCTTTGCTTATCATGGGCTAAGTACATCAATCGAAGAACTTTAGACACAATAAGTTTTACAAGCAATTCCGTCCTCAAATTAAGGATGATTTACAATATTTTAATAATCACCAGTGTAATGTTAAACACAACTGTGTAGATAATAATTTGGCTTGTTAAGTATCCTTGAATTTGAAATCATTCTTATTCTTATGGTTTCCCATTATGGTCTGCGGCTATTGTTGTATCCTAATCATAATGAAAACCTGCCAATACTAGTCGAAATTTTATGAGTGAATGTTTTGTGTTTGTGGATGACAATCCTAGGCTGTTTACCTATGTTGCATTAGATACTTTTGTGGTTCTCAGGATTTGTATTCGCTTATTGGGGACCCCATGGAGAACCCGATACACATTTTACAAACAATACATAACTTGGTTTTCTTTCTGGGATCATGTTTGCACTCACCAACCAATTTGAGGTCTGTATGAGCCATAGTTTACTTGTACTCAGCCCAATTAGCAGTCCACTGTGACATTTTAACATGCCCCCAAAAACACTAAATCCAAGTTTTTTACTGGAACTGATTTGTTGTTTTTGATGCGACAAGAGTTTAAAGGAACTCTGTCCATATAAAACAAAACACAAGTTAGACACAATAAAATACCTTGTCCTATATCCAGTTTTCTAATATTTGAAAAAAAAATTAGGTGTAGGGTTTGTAACAATTCCAAGCAAAACTGTGAAATAACTAGTCCTAACCCTTTGCCAAATTGTTGCTTCAAACTTTGGTGGTTTCTCAGCATTTGTATTGCATTTTGGGAGAAACGCCACCGGAGGACCTGGGTACGCATTTACAAAACAAATACAAGAAACATGTTGGTGCTGGGCACCAATGTATGCCCCGCGAATGGCAGAATTATTTAACACATCGAAATACCAAGAATGAGAGATTAAATAACATTGCCAAACAAAAAATGCTAGTTATGTGCTTTTATTGAAAACTGTTGGTATAAATAGTGGTATCGTAAACTTAACCAAACTCAAGTTCACTATACTCTTGTTCAAATTTACTGACAAAAAGAATCCTAATAGTCTACTCGACCAATCGGAACTGGATGTCCAGCTGTCCAATAAATTGTCAATCTTTCTGAAATATGCAATATATAACCGGCACTACTGGCCACTCGCACAACTGCCTAGCTGATATTTGAACCCACTTAAACACGTGGAATTAGAACCTGTACAGATCCAATATAAATTTGTATAAAAACACTCGAGGAAATGTACCAAGCTGTCGTAGTGCTCACACTCGATTATGCACGATTCCAGTGTTATCTTAATTCAAAAATAGTCTGATCTATCTCGCTTTTGTGGCGTGTTTGCATTAATTATTTATGCCATGTTCATCAAAACCTTACGCTAATTTTTAGCACTGATCATCATTTTCAAGATTGTCAGGAAGAATTGTGAGACCAAGGCTCTTCAGGCTTCAATGCAACGCAAAACTCCATGTCTCTCAAGTTACTCCACATTATAGCACCGCGCTCCCGCGCGGGGCAATAAGCTTGAGTTTTATGGATCATGTTGCACTCACCAACCAGATTTGAGGTCTGTAGACCCTAGTTACTTGTACTATCAGACCAATTAGCAGTCCACTGTGACATTTAAAACATGCCCCACAACCACTAAATTTCAAATTTGCCCCTTAATTGAACTGGATTTGTACTTTTGATGCAACAACGACTTCAAGGAACTCTTCATATTAAAACATTAAACATTAGTTAGGACACAACAGAGATACGCACCACATCAGTCTTTCCTAATATTTGAAAAACATGTGTTTGTACAATTTCTAGGCAAAACTGAACTATTTTCTTGTACTATACTCTCTGCCAGTATTGTTCAGAATAGGCATCAACACGGAAGGGAATGCCAAGCGGTTCCTCCATTGGTTAATCGATGCAGGGCTCAATAGACTCCGCCACCTGTTTATGCAGATATTACGCCGCGCGCGTTTTACACCTCTGAACAAATTCGGACAGTAACTATAGCCTGGCACTATGAATCATTCTTAACGACCTTCAGCTGACATTGACAAATGCTTTCGGGACTGTGCAGGTGCTGTCAGTGTGCCAATTGCTAAATAGCGCTAATTTTTTCCCCTGTTTCACTACAAATATTCATATTGAAATGTAGGAGATGAGTATTTTATTGTGTACAAATATTCTATACGACCGGATTCCCCTAATGTGTGGAAAACATGAGGCACAGGACCAGAGAGATGGCTTAATATATCATCTCTCTTATAGAACACTGTTTGTAAACCAAAACAAAAGTGGTGTGGGTAACCAGTTAAACATTTAACATACTTGTTTCCAAAGAAAAACATTTATGGAAGCTGATGTGACAGCTTTAATTATACCAAGTCTGGACAGTTTTTTTGGGGGGGGGGGCTCGGAGACAAGGCTTATGATAAAAAAGCGTCCACTCACAGCAGCCGACAGCATACCGTATGAGCTATGTTATGAAGTTTTTGTTCCCAATAGAGTCTCTCTTAAACAGACTTTAGTTGGCGTCTGTGGAAACTTATATCCAGATTTAATAATAAGGTTTTAAAACCAAAAAAATTGACCGGTTAAAAGTTTTTCTGTTTAAGCTGTTTCGGGTGGGACAAAAGGACACCAATTTAGACAAAAAAACACATTTCTACACGGTCTTCCAATTTTTATGGGAAAATACCACAGTACAGTCTGTTGAAATGGCAGCAGTGTGTGACCTGAAGTTGGGGTAATACATGCACAGCGGGATGTTGCCGGATGCGTGAAAGTCTGTATGTTGGTCATTTTGGGAAAGGGCAAATCTTTAAAGATGTGTGAAACAAAGATACATGTAATATGAGGATTAAGGGCGCAATTGAAAAGTGCATCATAAGATATTTCAACAACCAAATAGTGTATCATTCAGGTTTTATATTAAAACAATGAACTAGAATTTCATAGTTTTCAGCATTCGTGCTGTCTTTATAGGAATATACAGCCTGGAGCTTCATTTAGTATTAGCCAATCAGACCAACAAAATGAAATTGAGGTACGAACGGGCATTTGTGACCACAACCTCCGTCCCCAAAACTGCCTAAAAAAGTTCAGATTTTTGTATTCATCTGCAAACAGTAGCTTAGTAATCCAGGTACTAATCTGCGTGAAAATTCAGTCGTATCTGTAAGAAAGTCACAGTTTTGTATTTTTTGTCGGTAAACGGATGGAAATTACAGTACAGGGCTTATAGGACTGTGGGAAAAAGCAGTTGCTCATATCACAAAACGCAAGATAGGATCAACCAAATTTAAAAAAGTAGCAAATTTGTCTGATTCTCCTCCAAAATGGTTTTAAGAAATAACAGTGGATATTGATTTTGCGATTTTTTATCTTATTCTAATGGAGGTATAAATAAAATACACGCTATAGTGATCTGTTTATTGCAGACTGAAAACCTTCACGCTGTTGCCGTTGAGCTACTATTAACCTCTCCCCATCATTGTCAGCTAGACCAAAAGGGTCATTGACCTCCTTGGGATACAGCACAGGTATCTTCCGACTCTTGAGAGAAGCAATATATGCCCATAGAGCTAGAAATAAAGATTCATCAGGTGGGACAACAACGACCCAAGATTCCAACGACTTGCAGTAGGGTTATTTGAGATATATAGAAAGCAGACCAGTGTGATCTAGAATCTGTGCTTCACTACCACTAGCTATAGATTTTGTTATGTTTGTGACTGCCATGAAGCGTACCTCTAGCTCACCTTTAAGCTTGTGATATGTGTACCATCAGCTGATGCTTGCTAGTATTTCTGATTGATCCAGCACAGTAGGTGTCCAGGTGTCTATTGCCCAGACATCTATGTATGCCTTGGGTAGCAGATGACACATTGCTGGGAGATATGGTGGGAATTGTAGAAGAAATTTACCGTGTTATTATACCACATTGATATATGGTAGGAATCAGGGCCTGAGAATTGGTGATTTGAGTCAACAACAACATCCCATGGGTAGTTAAGGTGACCAGATTTGGTTAGATTAAAGCTCAGCTATGGGTTTCATTCTTATCATCATCGTAGTGAACCATTTGGTGTATAGTCAAGCCAACAGAAATAACGCCAGCTGGTGTAACTGCAATGCCACGGCTCTGACAGCTTTCCAAAATTCCTTTTCCAACTTCCAGGCCACTTAACCTAATAACAGGGTACCAAGTTTGGCAATTCAGGCCTCACTAGCCCCTTAGGGCTTGAACATCATCACTCCTAGATGCCTCTGTACGAAGTAGGTGTATATCTCTCAGGTGAGTAAGGTTACTCTTCAGTGATGTATAGGCTACAGCAAGGTCATAATCAGAGCCATATTGGGTACTTTTTTTTTTTAGGATTGCCATTTGTAGAGCTGTATGAAGTCGGAGTTTGCTGTAATTGGATTCATCTTCTGTGCCATAAGTTGCTTCTTCCGCTGAGACATGGCCTGGTTGACTTCTGACTTGATGGAATTTCTGTTTTCTTCAAGTTGCTTCAAGAATGTTTTTTTGTACCTGTCAAAAGTGTCATCAATCTGCGCTTCTGTGTTTGCAGCATTTTTTGCAAGATTTTCCAAGACTGCATCTACCTCCTGAAATGTAACATCAACCGCCTCTTTCGCCTTTCCACAATCTTGAATCAGTTGCTCGATTTCCTTCTTTTGCCCCTTGATGGCACCTTCCATATTAACTAGCGTATGAGTAGAAGCAGGGTGATCAACAACAGTACAGTCACGACATATCAATACCCCACACGTTTCACAATAAAACCATAGGACTTGACCTTCATGAATCCTGCAAAGTTTCTGCTGTGACAGACTTCTAATATCTACTTTCCCTGACCTAAGATCTTCAAATGGGATTAACTTATGACTACTCATATGTTTTACCTTTCTATGTATACCAACACATTCCCCACACACAAACCCCCCACAACTAGTACAATAAGCTTCTGCCTTATGGTCTACAGCTCCACAACAGTTGCATGGAATCTCTGCATCTTTGGCATGGAGCTTCTCAGCAGTGGCTCGTCTTCCCTTGAGAGTGTTGATGAAGAAGTTTGTTCTGAATCCTTTCACGCCATCTCTTGGTAGAAGGAACTCCTGAACACAGAGTGGACACCTTACCTTGCCTTTCTTGCCTTTGGCCCATTCAGTGAGGCATTTGAGGCAGTACGAGTGAAGGCATGGGAGTGCTTTTGGCTCTTCCAAGGTAGATAGGCAAATCCCACATTCTGTAAGGTCTTTGCTATAAGAGTGTTTGGATTGTGCCATCCTTCTCCGCCTCAACCTGTAAACCAAAATTGAAAAATACAATCACATCAACCATCACACCATCACCATCATCAGCCATCACCATCACCATTTCATCATCCTCATCATCATCAACATCATCATCTCATCACCATCATAGCAACAGCACCAGCGATCATCAAGCACAGCAGTGCAATAACAAGCATGAAAGACGAATGTTTGCTTTAAAGAGACAATGGCACATTTGAAAAAGGGTAGTGCATCCTCAAAGTGTTTCAAAATTGATATTGTTTGCATGGTTGTAAAAGGTTTTAATCATTTTAGATTTCACCTGAATGATGTAAGCCCAAATCAGCGCCCATATGTGTAAACAAACAATTTTATAATACCACTCCGGAGTCATTTTATTAGCGGAAAACGAAATGACGTATGCACAAGAAAACACACCCAGAGCTGATTACCACGGCAGGGGGATTCACATGTTTTGACCGGGTATGACCTTTGTGGTGTTACTATCAATGAGTATGATGCTATGATATTCATGTATAGGACACATTTGTTGATTAAAGGTAGGCAACTTATCCTACACATTAACCTGGATGTCTTTATCCCTTTTATTGATGCCCCTTTTACTAACCAAGACGGGTGAATTCGTCTGAAACGCCGTAACCAGAATTCCAAGTGCCCAAAGGTTGTAATAATGAGTCATACGTACATCAATTATTAGAGTTCTGGCACCACCATATTTTCAATTTGGTTTGCAACACCAACAATGTGATCCACATGGCCACAGTCTGGTCTTCAGTTGTTCCATGACCATACAATTTTTTACTGATTTGACCTTAGATCATCTCGAATTCTCGATGATCGCGAAATACCTTCACATTTTGGCATTAATGTTGACTAAATCCAACCAAGTGTCATAACCTACACTAAGTTTTATAGCCATACAACATTTCGACTTAATTTGATATTAGATTGACCTTCAAATCACATGTCCAGGCTATTTTAATCAAATGTTGCCCAAAGCACAAAGGTCATTACCATGAAACATTGTCTGATTTAACCTTAATAACCTCAATGACTTTTATATTGTTGGCATGAATTTATCGGCACATCACCAAGTTCGATGACCCATACAACCATGCAAATAACTAATTTGATCCAGTTTGACTCTACATGACCTTTTAACCTCAGCCACCTCTTAAGGCCACCCCTTTCCTCATATACCCACTGATCATGTTACCAGTTCAGTCAAATGGGAAATTTAGCCAAAAGATCACCTACCATTTGAACCTTTGCAAACCACAATTGGTCAACATTTTTTGTTTTTAATTGAAGTGATACTACTTTAAAATGGGGAGACTTAAATTACTACTTAAGGCAAATGCCCAGCTATATGACATTAATCACATACACATACTAGTAATTTCTTATATCACCTCAGCCCAACCGCAAACAATGAATAGGCCACAAATCTTCTTGATTTTGAGGGTACCCAAACACCCTGCTATTCCCACATGGTTAGTCAAATTGTCAATTTTCATAAAAATTCCTCAAAAAGTTTGGCAAGTTATTTGAGCCACTAGATTTTCCTTATTTGTGCCCTATTCGTATCCTTAATGCTTCTAAAGTAGCATCTTAGCTAGTTTCCACCGGCTAAAATGACAACACTTTTGTAAAATCGCTTGCTTCATGGCTGATTACCCTCCCTTTTGGAGACAGGTGGATCCTCCTCAACAGAATTGCCACAATTGTTGTTTATAGTACCCTTGTTTTTAGGGCCCATTTTAAACTAAATTAAAAATGGTCAATTGTCTTGCTAATACGCGACTCCCATCATTTAATTATGGTTATTGGACTCTAGACCTCTGCATCCATTTAGCAGAAGAATCCATTTTTTACCATGTTGTTTTTGAGTATCGAGGTGTGAAGACAAAGATGAGTTTTGGGGGGGGGGGATCCCCAGAAATCGTGGCTTCTATATACCTATGGGGTGGGCTTTAAATTAGTAATTACACGAAAGATTCATATACATTTGATTATGCTATCCTTGTTATTTGCTCTTTTTATAATGTTTAATACAAAATATGGCCCAGAAAGTTCCGCTTTTTACCATTTTCCAATTTTAACTCTGGCACTTTTTTACAACACTTTCCGCAAGAGGGTGCCAGACAGATTTTCTTTTTCTTGCGTATGATGCGCAGCTAACTGTGTTGAATTTTGTGGAGCCATCTCACTGTTGATTGGTGGGGTTTGAGAAGTCTTATATCCACCAGAAGACTAAAGGTAAAGGCAACTTATTGAGAATGTGATCGCAGTCTGTGATGGAGCACATTGGCAGGCTGGAGATGGCAGGCCAGGTTCCGTTTCTGTAAATGTTTAGACCAGATTATGGTAAACCAGATCTATTTTAGTGGTATTGAACCTATGAAGCTTGGTTGTGGTTTTGCTGCCATAGTAACGGACGCAACTATCGGGTGAATTGCGAGTTCCTCGTGAGATGGATGCTATCATCCCACCCGCGTGTATCAGACTGATAAAGCTTCGATTCAAGAGCGTGGGTGCAATATGGACGGTACCCCAGAACCTTGTTATCTTAATGAATAACAAACTTCTAGTTCTGGATATGCATTTGTTTTTTTTAATGGCGAACAAGTAGGAATGGAAATTTTGGTTTACATTCTGTAGGGCATACCTGCAGAGCCATTGGAAGCAAGTGATTGTTACAAAAGCCTGTTCATTTGTCTTTATAGTGCCACATTCTTCTTCTTATTATAATATACATGATATAACTCAGTGGCGTCTGGCCGGGAAAAAATTTGCAAAAAACAATCAGCTAACTCAGCCGTTTTTTGCCCCTCTGACCGGGAAAAAATTGGCCGTTTGACCCCCCCTGAGAGGGAAAAAATTTCAAAGACGGGGAAAATTGCCCCCTCGCAGGCGGGCAGGCCCGTTACGCCAATGATTATACTGAAGTACGTTTCGTATCTGTACTGTTAATACACTATATACTTTTAAATCATTTTGTAAAAAAAACGAAAAAAATAAAAAACTTAAAAAAAGCAAAAAATAAAAAAAATAAAAAAAATACATACAATATGATATATCATATTTTGTATCCATGAAATATAATGAAGTGGAAAGATGTTGTGGGGGGCAACTGGTTGTTGCTGTATTTGAACATGAATGTTCCATATTATGTTTACACAAATACATAATTTTAGTTGATTATATTTAACAAACAAAGGATAGACTTGGGGGTGACGATAAAAATAAGACCTAAGACCTAAGACCTAAAACCAATATAACAAACTAAAGACCGGTAACTATAAAACTGAAAGACCCCCCACTTAAAACTAAGGGACCCGAATTAGAAAACTAAGACCCCCCACTATTAAAATAGACCCTTGTAACTATAAAAACTAAGGCCCCCCACTATAAAATAAGACCCTTGTAACGAAAAAACTAAGGACCCCTAACTATAAAACTAAGAGCCATCAACTATAAAACTAAGACCCTCAATATACAACTAAGACCTATATAAAATAATTTTTATTCTTTTGGAGTTCTCTTTCGAACTTGTGCATTATCCTCAGTACACGAAAAAAATCAGCATGAGTGTTCAAGTGGTGTCATTACCCTATTATGGGGGGGGGGGGTTATTTATGAAAATCATCTAGAGGACCTAATGTGGTTGTTCTCTCTTTATATTAGAAGAGTCACTGTCTGTTGTGTTGTGTATGTTTTTTTATAATTTGTATATTTTTCTCACATCAGATACATACTATGGACCCAAAGTAAGTCCTTGTCATGTTTGGGGGGGGGGTTGTTGGTCTAGTGTGTTTGTTTTGTTGTTTGTTTTGGTTTTTTTTTTTGCAATTTTCTGGACTTACAATGAATTACATATGCATTCTGTAGACCATATAGGTTACAAAGTTATGAAAGCCAACTGACATGAAATGGAATTATTAAAGTAATAATCTTTTTCTGTCTCGTTAGATGTTTGAATGTACTGACAAATTGTTGGCATGGTGATCTGGCCCTGAATTGTGTTTTTTTGTATACAAGACCTTCAAACAATATTATTTTTTTTTGCCGCGAATAACAATGTCATTATGAAAATTACCTCGGAGTATGTAGGCTTAGACATAGCCAAATGTAAAGTAAAAATTCGACCAAAGGCTTTTCTATTAGATACGCTTAAGTATATTCTGGCCTAAAGCATACCCATACAGCCAAATTAACTCAATGTCAACAGGACCCCCTGGAATTGCAAAAACGGACATATCTACTAAAGTACAAGTATCAAATCCAAAACTTGAGAATATGTTATTTAATTGGTGTCAACCTATGTATGTACAATCAGTAACATCATCACAACATCTAAAGAGACAAAAAAATCCTTTGATACTTACTTTAGTAGATGGCCATTTTGCAAATTTCCTTACATTATTAGGGGTAGGGGGGTTGTATTTGGTTACATCGGGCCCCGATGATATATACAGGGCCCTTAGATACCAGTGAAATAGGGATTACTTAGTACACCTAATTTTACAACTTTTGGTCAGGTTTTATAGCTCTACTTACGATAATGGATAAATTCTGAGCCTTAGGAACTTATGTGCCCAAATTGACATAGATTTTGGGTTAAAATAAAGCAATGGATGGTCTTTTTTTAAAAACTTTGACCATAATTAGGGCAATGAATTATGTCAAAAGGTGTTGTAGTACGATACAGTCAAAAAGAAATCAAAAATTATTAAAAAGTAAAAAGAAAAAAACCTTAAAACTTTAAAAAAAACAAGGAATTTTATCACTTTGCTATGGAGTCAACACAGCCATCACAGATGGCTCCGTTTAATAAGTGCACCATACTGTTTTTAGTGTAATACCAAACTGTTTTCAAATGACTAGTCATTATAATAAGAAAATGCATGGTAAATTTCTGAAAGAGTAATGTGCATGGAACTCACCAGAGCCTACACTATAAAACCTTTAGCATCAGCACTAAAAAATAACCTTTTTAAACTATATACTACTTTCTAGGCCTCCCCACTTTTTTTCAATTTACACATCCATTAAACAGACCTTAATTAGGGATTACATATCATTGATGTGAGAAAATATAGAATTAGAATATAGCAAAGTCACTGCTATATTAGGCCGTTCCAATAAGGATAAGTCTTTTATTCTCATAAGTTACTTTTTCCAACTGAAGAAGACACAGAAAGAAAACAACAGTGTTCAAAGATATGACTCTCCATTCAATGACGGTCTTGTAGTAAGTGTCCTTACAGAGAGTAACGACTAAAATAAACGATTTTGTCCTTATTAGTTTGCCTCTGGCCTTATTATGCAGGGATATGTTAAGGTACCTGTACAGCTGTTTACAGACATGAAAAAATCTGATGTTGGATTATTTTTTTTAAATTTTAATTGATTTGTTTTTTTTGTGTAAATTATATGAAAATATTGAGGTTTTGTATTGTTTTGTGTTCCGAGATAATGCACAAGTTTTAAAAAAGGAACTCCAAAATAATGATAAAAAATAGGGGTCTTAGCAGCGGGTGACACTGTACAAATACCCATAGACAATATCGAAGTTGATAGTGCCACTATTTTCCATAAGCTCCCTAATTAGCTAATAATTTATGACGTATGACGTATGAACCGGGGATGACGTAGCATAATAGATCGGCCACGACGACTGGTGAACTATAAAGCTAAGATTTCATGCAGTATGCATTCCAACAGGGGAGGATCCAGGATTTGAAAAAACGTCAAAATTACCGGGGGGCATGAAAGGACTGTAACTGCGTTCCCAAATAGCTCAAAATGGGCTGATTTTGCATAATGTTGCAGAAGTACCGGGGGGCGCGCGCCCCCTTCCGCCCTCCCTGGATCCGCGACTGTCCACCCTCTTGATCGAGTGTCCTATCCCAATTTATTTATGGGATCTTGGTCTTAGTTTTATAAGTTGAGGGGTCTAGTTTGAAGTGAGGGGGGTCTTAGTTTTATAGTTGGGGGTCTTAGTTTTATAGTGGGGGTCTTAGTTTTATAGTTACAGGGTCTTGTTTTCTAGTGGGGTCTTAGTTTTATAGTGAGGGTCTTAGTTTTGTAGTGGGGGTCTAGTTTTATAGTTGAGGTGATTAGTTTTATAGGGGGGGTCTTAGTGTCTAGTTGAGGTGTCTTAGTTTTATAGTGGAGGGTCTTGTTTTATAGTTACCGGGTCTTTAGTTTTATAGTGGGGGGTCTTAGTTTTATAGTTGCGGTGTCTTATGTTTTTAAGTGGTTTTAAGTCTTGCGTATAGTTTTATAGTCACCGGATTAGATGCACTTCTGTAAGCACGTTGCTCACTGCATCAGCGCACGCTTTGCAGAATGTGCAGTTTTTCCCTTTCAGAGTTGCATGCCACTGCCAGCTTGATACCATATGTGATAGTGAGGAACAGTGTGTTATAGAGACTAAGAAGGTAGTTTCAGGTAGAAAGTGTTGTTTACTGTCTATAAATTACAATGAATGCTCGAACAATGTCGTACCTAACTCATCATGTGATTTTTCCAGGTTTGATTTTGTTCGTCGATAGTGATCCTAAAAATTTTAAAAGCATTAACGTGATTATTTTAGTGTTATCGATGGAGAATTCAAGCGGTTATTGAATTTTGTTTTATTGTGAGTGCCAAAAAAATCATATAGTTATTTTTTTTAAGATGAGGAATTATTTATTGTCTTGAACCAGGGTTTAGTTTACATACGTATTCATTATGTGTTTAGGGTTAATATCATGATGTGACGTAAAATGCACTAGTATCATCTGCATAGATATTAAAAGGCCAATTCATGAGCAGGATTTGGAATATCATTAACAGAATTAATAAAACCCACGGTCCTAAAATAGAAGCCTTGTGGCATACCAGTGTCAATATGTTTAGTTGAAGATTGTGACTTTGTTATCAAACAAATGCATTCTTGTTTGTTTGAGGTAATTTGAACCAATCAAAGGACAATACCTCTGACAGCCATTAGTGAGCATGTTAGCTAAAAGGACATCCGGATTTATAGTGTCAAATGCCTGGGAAAGGTCCAAAAATACACCAGTAGTTGTTTGATTTATTATTGGAGCCGAGTATTTTGTGCACAAGCTTTGTAATTGCCATACTTGTTAGAGTGTTGGGGACGATATCCAAATTGGTTTTCAAAAAGTATGTTGGTGTCAATAAATTGAAAGGCATCTGTTTAAAAAACAAGACGCTCTAAAATTTTAGAAAAGAACAAATTCCAGGTTTAGAATAGAAATGGGCCTATAGTTAGTAAATTTATCTTGATATCTTGTTTATGAATAAATGACTCTGGCAATTGTTAAGTTGATCAGTACTGTGCCTGGTAATGACATGTTGTATATGATAGTAGGGGGAAGGCTTAATTCAAAAGGCAAGTTTTTTAATAATTATAGATGGAATTGCCTCATGTGCCTGGGACGTTTTCTAGCATTAAATTAGTGATAACTTAATTACTTCTTCCTCGGCATGGGGTATAGTAAAGGAAACATTGTACTTTCGATTGGATTAGAGAGATACGTTGAAAAGATCGATTAGTATTTGGTATTTGTGTAGGATCATTAATAATTTGATCATTTAGGTTAAATTAATTTTACAAAAGTACTAGTTTGGTTTTTATGGTTAGATTATTTAATATTGTTCCAGGTTTTTTAATATGTTCTGTTCTTTATTTATTTGATTACAAAATAGTGCTTGTTAGCAGTCCTTCTTATAGTTATTAACTTGTTATTAATTGTTTATATTAGTTCTATTTGTGGTGTTCTGTATTTAAGTATTGTTTATAGATCTTACTCTTTTATTTATCATTTTATTAAATTTTAGTATCATGGTGATTTTGGTTTAGACTTTGATTTATTTTGTTTCTTAGTAATGGTAGTGAACTATCGAGTAAGATATTAACATTTCAATAAAGTTATTATAAGCATGGTGAATCATCATATTTGGATTAGATACCAATAATTTCCGAAATAGCTTTTTAGAGCTCTGATTTATTTATGAGAAGTCTCTAGCAACTTTATAGTTTTTGCTTTTATTGAGTGCAAATTTGATTTTGGTAAAGTGAAGTTGAAATGGTCCAGTTTTTAATACAGCAGATTCCACTACTATGTTAAGATTTATTGGTGAATATATTATCTATTAATGTAGCACTTTATCCAGGTAGACGTGTTGGTCTAAGTTATTGAATGGGTAGCAGGAATATGCGTATAATATGTCAATAAATTACTTAGAGGTTTGTCATTATCTTTAGGATATCTATATTAAAATCGCCCATTAAGTAAATTATTATTCTCACAAGCAATTTTGTATATTTGATCGAAATGCTTTACATTAATACTATTGTGATGATGTCTATAAATTACACCAAAAATTATGTTTTTATCATAGATTCCTAATTCAATGAACTAAACAACCTTTGTTTAACGAACATTTTGCAAGCAATAAATCGGTTCTCTCTTTTATAATTTATATTATTCGAGACATAAATACCTATTCACAACCTATAGGAGAATCAATTCATTTTACATTTCAAGGTTATAAAGCTTTTAAGTTAAAATTAATCCAAGAGATGTATCATTTTTGAATCCAGGTTTCGGCAACACCAATAACTGAAAAGTCTTGATTATTTACATTTAACATGGTCTTTTAAGTTCATCAAAATTGTTCAACATGTGCGTAATTTAAATTTAGTATTTAAAAAAATTGTGTTGTTTAGGTTTCTCGTTATGAGTATGATTAAAGTCCTCCTGTGTCAATAGTACAATTCTCATCTGTTATTATTTAACAGCAATTTATCATGATTTAGTCTATAAGGGTTAAAATACAAAGTTACTGACACATGTATGTGTGTCACCATTTTGGTTAACCTGCAAGGTTTATACATGTCTGTATGTTATCTTCATTTTGCAGTACCTCTGGGTCTGCAAGTCTGAAATTGCACAATCCTAGGGTTTTGGCTGTTTGTGTGCCGACGAATGGGGTTTTTTACCAATTGTCAATTGATTTTCGAAGATTTATCACCAAACGGCTCAGTCCTCTATATTATTCAGGTTTACGTTGTCCCAGTATAAGTCCTCGCGCAAACATCCGCTTTCAGTTGAAAGATTTGTGTGGTTTAACCAAATATGCCCGATGAACTTAGGTTGCCAGTTGTATGCGAAAAACTTTCATTAATTTGTGTTGAAACAGAGTTTGCCTTTGTCATCATAGAATCCTGGGTAGAATCCCGAAGAATAGTTTAGAATTGGGAAAACTTGATTAGTGATGGTTCTTTAAGCATCGAGAATGTGTACGCGTAATAAAGGACATTTAAATTTTTGGTCTAGAGTTTAAAAACATGAGGGATACCCTTAATCTGAGAAGTCATCTTGGTTAATAAAAATATGAACAAGAGGATGCAGGAAGGGCGTACTGTATACTAAAAACTTATAATATCGGTTGCAACAAGAGAGTTCAACACATCAAGTGTCCCTTAAAAAAATGAAAGCCAGATGTTGTACTGATATAATAGTATCCATCTTAATCATCCCATCTGAAAGAAATTTTAGTGCCGCTCTTTTTTGGGTTACCCAAATGTGGAAATTCTGTATTACCGTTTGTCCCAATTGAAATTACAAACCGGGAGAGTACTAAACTTTATAATTATTATTTTTTTATTGATTTTCATTGTATTTCAAGGGTTAGTCTATTCGAATTTCTTTTGTAAAAAATTGAGACCAATTGATTTTCGAAGTGTTTGCGTATTGACCGCCTAATATGTAAGCATGTGTGGATCAATTTTACCAATTTGGATAGAAACCACAACCTTCGAAAATACTTGGAACCGTGACACTACGACTATCCTTTACTTTACCCCCCTTCCCCTGCCATCAAGCAACTAGGAACCTGGAGACCATTTTTGTTACATTGATCCTATTCACATACATCACAAGGAAGGGATGGTTACTCATGCAAGTGTTCCAAGATTTTTTCAAGGACTCCAGTTATCCATCAAAATAACTTTTCTTTGGGCTTCACGACCGAAGGAATTTGTCGGTTACTTTGTTTGGGAATCAAAAGCTCAATGTTAAAAACAGGTAGTGATTGAGTACCTTTTCACAGAAATCGTCATCATACATACCGAAAAACATCGGAGAAAGGAAACCAAGACCCCCCTCCTTCCATTAGACTTGACGTCAATTGACCCACGAGAGCATATTGAAGAGGCGATACATTGCAAGCTCATCAAGAGTTTAGTTGAAGACCCAAACCAAACAGAGTTCAAATATATAAACCAAAATGAAAATAGCTGATCTAAGCCCAAACCGTATTGTTGTTTAGTTAGAATTTATTGAAATTGTCAATTAAATACCCTTTCTAACTAAAAGAAATTAAGAAAATTTGTTTTCATGAACTTTTCGGCTCTCGTATTTTTGTCCCATGTCTTGGAAAAAACGGTATATTAAAGTATAACCCAATCAAAATGACCTTTGTTTCACTTTTAGTTATTTACTTTATAGATATATTCTAGTGGAATCTTTAACGTATGTTTTTATTCAGGCACCCCTTATGATTTTAATACATAAAAATGTATTATTAACATTTAATTAAAATGCATTTCTTTCAGGCTGTTTGTACCCAAAATTTGGACCTACATTGGATGAGAGCTCTCCCACTTTCAAGAGCTAAGATATTAAAAATGGAAGAATGCCAAGAATCTTTAAAACTTAATTTAATTTACGTCAGAAAAGCACCCACTCTAACAAATGTATATGGATCAAGTACTTCGTAAGCTATAATGCATACCATCAATTGCCAACCACAGGGTATGGCCCTCAAAAATATTCGAGGGAAAAAATCGGAAGGAGAAAAAAAAGACCAAATCCATGCTAAATTGGACATTTTTGCGCTCTTGTGGCCTGCTATCAGGACTTTTGCATTGATGGGGTATTTTTCACATTGACCGCCGATTTGGCCCCCCCCCCCTGATTGGGCTGGCTATATGTGCCTGCGTAACCACAAATTCAATTAGCTTCTTTCTACATAAATTGCCTTATTTATCATGTTGTCGAACAAACAGTTACCCATTTATTAGTTTAAAACTTGAAGAATTTGGATTTCTACCAAGTAATTTAATCAATTTGATATTTACCTTTTACAATATTGAGAACCTGTGTTAACAAACGTCCTATTGAGGTATCAGTGAATAAGGGTGAACAACAAAAACTATAAAGTAAAGAAGAAACAAAGGTCAACATGCAGTTATTAATTTAAAAGTATATTTTATTTTCAAGGACTGCTAAAGTTTAAATCAATTCGGCACTTTGGAAGATTATAATTAAGATATCACACCACACGAAATTTTGAATCCGCTCCTGGAAGAGTAGGCCAGAATCAAGTCGCCTAAATGCATTTCAGCAGTTATCTGTTCATAATTAAAATAGGAATTGATATAAAATACTAAACTTACTAGACCAATGTCTGCCTTTATCGATTCAAAGCAAGTTTACCGAAAAGAAGATTTCCGGACTCCACATTCCTTACAAGTGAGACGGACAAAGCCCCCCTCCCCCCGGCGCTTGGAGTTAAGAGTCAGACTGGGTTGAGTTTACTTAAACCTTGTTGTTGGTTTAGCGTTATAATGGTAAAACAGTTAGATATGGGAGGTTCGTAACATGACCCATCTGACACACTTACGAATTCGGAACCCTTCATGGAATAAGGCACAGGTTTATTCCGTTAAGGTTTCCGAATTTATAAGTTTGGTCAGAAAAAAGGTGTCGGATGGGTCAGGGTGTACGGAAACTCCCGTTAGATATTACCGTTAGACTAGGGGGTACAGTATGTTAAAAGTCATTGGCCTCATTCATAAGTATTCGTGATCTACCTGTCAACCTCGTCCCCAGTCTTACCTAAAAAAAGTTGAGATTTAATCATCTGAACCATTGGTCTAGTATGTAAGTTTCTATCTATTTTAGAATAAGTTTGTAATTATCTAGTTCGGTCCGTAAACAAATAGAAATTACACATCAAAAAGACCATCACCATCAATGAAAGTTTAAGATCACTTTTCTCAATGGCATGTAATGAAACCCCAAAAAGGTGGAAGGATCATCACAAACGTACCTTTATGACTTTATTACCGATGATTGCACGCGATAACAAACCATGTATATTTTTGCCACAGCAGGAGCCACTTAGCATTTTCCATATGGGTTACATAACTTTGCTTTGATAGCAGGGGACTGTAGTGAAAGAGTTGCGCTTCTGGATAAATTGTGAATTAGTGCACACAAGTACTTTAGGCATTGATATTTTATCCAGAATTGATTGGGCACTTGCCAACCTCCTTTAATGGCCCCCAGCCTGGGTTTGAAGGTTATACAGGTAGTCAAAATTTTCCGATTGTGTTGAAAAGTAACCCATGATTGGTTCAAGGATTCCAAAAAGGTATAGTTTACACTCTCTATGGCTTATAGTTTCGGAGTTATGGGGAAAAACTTAAATATAATGAAAAAGTCATTTTGGTGTGTAACATAGGTCCAAAAATCAAAAGTTGCTTTGATGCAGGTAATTGTGGTGCAAATGTTCCCTAGCCTAACGGATTGAAATAAGGAATAGTTGCCTTATCTCTTATGCTTGTTTTCACGTGATCCAACAAAATAGGTCACAGTCAATATAATTTCAATTCTGCCATACTGTTTGACTTTTTATTATTCGCCATTGTGGTTCCACGTAAGAGAGTTCAAAACTATTCCTATTTTATTCTATGACTGAACCAACACTGAAAACCACGTTTTAGAAAAAATTAGAGCAACTTTTATTTTGTGACCCCTGTACAAACCAAAATTGACCATTTCACATTTTCAAACACAATTCATGCATTCAAATTTCACCATTTTTTCTACCCCATAATCCAAAAACTAAACCCATACCTTTGTGGACTCCTTGTAACGTGACAAACATCATGGTGTGCTTTTTTTTTTTTTTTTCCCCACAATCGGAACATGTTAAATTTGTTTTACCCCTGTTTAACCTGTGAAATCCAAGTGTGGGCCATGGAAAGGGGCTTGTGGGCAGTTGCTTCCACATTTTTTTTTGATTATCAATGCATAAAGTCAACGTGTGTACCAAAATTTCACAGTTTTATCCAGATTTTGCACGCCAACATGATTTGTGCACTATACAGTCCCCCACTATGAAGGGTTCTAATTGTGGTTCACAGACCTCACCGTCGTCCTATACTCAACCACCCAGTGTGTATATGATTTCCTTCGTGTATGTGAAACTTAAAGTCATATTGAAGTATAGACTGGCGCTATTAAAATGGAAGAAAAATAATTTGAAAAATCAGCTGCCATACCCACTGGATTCCAATGACACTTCTATTGGTTGGGGTAGCGTATCTTCCCTCGCCTTTCACCAATGAGGTCTCGGGTTTCGATCCCCTCACAAGGGGGTCGTTTCTCGGGTGGCTTTATGTGAATTGGGTTTCTCGATCCATACTTGTTCCGCAGGTTTCTCCGGGTACGCCGGTTTCCTCCTGCTCAAATCGACTTTCTCAGCATAACCTGTTCTGGTAGATGGTTCTCTGATGTGCGAGCGCCGTTTCATGGCCGCTGCCCGCAAGGCCACAGCGCCTTGAGCACTTTACTGATATGTCGGGCGTTAAAAATACACATTATTATTATTATATACATAATTGGGTTTATGATTGCTTGGGCAAGAACAAACACAAATCCAACCCTACCCCCCACCTTACCACCATGCCACAACCACATGAGACAAACACACGTTCTATTCTTTATGCTCCATCATATGTTTTTGTAGTTTATAATGCATGCATTCTGGTCTAATCATTCTCAATGCGGGTTTTCATGTTAATTATTTAGGATCTCCTTATTGTTTACCTGTTACCCTCATTCTTCATAGTTCTTATGTTCTCAGTGCAAAAAAACTATGTATCTAACCCGTAGATATATATTCATTTTTGTATAGCCCCCCCCACCCATAGTCCTGTATTTTTCAATGGCTTCTCATGACAATTGTATTAGATTGCTTGTGTTCACCAAACATACCCACACCTACCCCCACCACCACAATTTACACACAAAACAACACACTTACATATGACTTTATTATTCTCCATATATCAATTTGTACATTTCTAAACATATTCTCTCTGGCTTATGCATTCACAATGTGCCGTCTCATGTTAATTTTATAAAATGTTTTTTTGATACCTTATTAAACATTGTTTCCCTATGCTACACAGTGCATTTGTATCACACGTTCACCACCTACCGTAGATAGCGTATGATTTAATCACATATTCTAACCACGACCGTTAGCATATTCTCATGTAATAGTGCTTAAGTTTTACTTTTAGCTTGGTTAGTCATGGTTTACTCTGTCCAGTGCATTGTCCAGCATTGCAAATCATTCATTACATTTTGTGCTGTATCTCCTACCTTCCTCATTTTTATGTATAAATTATGTCGAAACCCTCCCCCAACCACCCACGTTTTTTATACGATCCTTACAATATCTCTATGGCTGAACCATTTTCTTTATTGCTTTGACCTTAATTCCTGCCATTACCATCCAGTGGATTATCATACATTCAGCACATAGAGTCGTTGTATTGGCCATCCTCGTTTTTCTATGTGGCCTTATCTTAACTTTGTTCAAATCACCTGTCGGCGAAATCTATTAGCTGTTGTCTGTCAAGCGATTGAAGGGTGGTTCCATCCAATCTCCATGGCACGCTCTTGTCACTGGCGTGCGCCGCTCGTGCGTTGCGATGTGTCTCTGCTGCGGGTGGCGTTGCTTCACTTCCGGCTGCATTGTTCTATATCATTCGTGGTGTGAAAGTGACTTGTCTTATTTGGTGAAGAACATAGTACACAACGTGTGTTATTATACTCCCCATCAATTCAGGGTTATATACACAGCCTTTTGGTTTATTTCATGTCATCATTATACCTTGCTTTGTATTTCACAAACCTGTTCCCCTTTTTGTTTAATACATTCTATATTGTCTATAATTTTCATTATGCTAGTTCCATGATTTTATAATGATTAATTTCTGATTCTTGTAAATATGGGTTCTCTATGCCAAAATGTGATATTGTACTACTGTAGTTGGTGGACAGTCAAAATGCCTCCCATTTTTAAGAGAAAATACCACGCAACGCACGCGTGCAACTCGCAACACATATACACAACACACACACACACCACACAAACACACATTAACCATCATCCCAAATCTTTTGCAGTGTAACCTACAACCTACATTGAGTAAATGTTATATGTGTTCATCACACTATCCCCAGTGTTCCCAATTCCTGAGCCATATCGCTTTGTTCACTGTACTTTTTTTTTTCCCGCATCCACTTGGTTTGACCTTTATTTATATACTCTTCCTTAACCCAACGTCCTCGCATTTTGGCGGTTTTCCCGTCACGTTTCACTCAAACTTGTTCGTTGGTTACACTTACTTGACCACTGCTGCACAGTTGTTTTGTATAAATAATCCTAGCATTTTGTAAATTGTCTTAGTCCCCTTGTTTGTCCTACTCTGTGCTTGTCTTGTTGCTTTCGTGTGTCCGACTTTCCATACAACAAAATCTGTCCACAGGTATTTCTCCCTGTTTCCACCCCTGTTTCTCATTTCCTCTCCTTAACTTTACTATCCTTCCCTCACCAATCTCATCCACCCTATCTCTCAAGTTCTCCTCTCTCTCTCTCTCTATCTACGTTCTCTCTTCTCTCTCTCTTTCTCTCGCTCTCTCCTTCAACCCCTCGCTTTTTACTACTTACGTTCTTTGCTTTACTATCCATATTCAATATGCCGTCCCTGGCCATATACGAACTGCCATTGACCACCAAGCTTCACGACGAAGACTTTCGCGCATCACTATTGAACTTTTCAACCCACACTAAATTAACATCACAACTTAATTCCCTTGCATCAACATTACTTACAGACCCCATATCTCTCAAACATGTTGCCACCCTCTCTTCATTACACCCACCAACAATTCTGGTTCTGACTCTCCCGCTATCACACAACGACAGCTTCATCAAACACACTAATAAAACCATCAAGTGATGACTCATTTTCCATATGCCATTTCAACTGTCGTAGTATCCCAAATCATATTAAGAAATCATAACTAAACCCACCTTGATCACTCAACCACTCGTTCTCTGTCTCTTAGCATTCTCATAACATGGCTTACTGACACACCCAAGTCGACCAACCTAACTTTAAATGGCACACTTACTTCCATACCGCTCACAGGCCGAGGAAGGGGAGTTTGTCTTTCCATAAAAAATCACCTCTCAATCAAATCATTGACACAACACCAGGCAGAATTTTACTCACTTTTCATCGATCTCAACCATTAACACCACATAGCCCCACAACCGTAACTGTCGATTATTATTATTTACAGATTGCATGAACACCAATCCAAATTTTAACAACATCTGCTTCGTAGCCGCTTCTCGCTGAACTAAATAAACCCAACCATGACGTCTATATTGTCGTTGACTTTAATTCAATCTTCAATTATTCCACTAATCCACAATTTAATGACTTTATTCACACATCATTTTTTGGCAACTCCTACTATCCACAATTACAGACCTACAGAATAACGCATAACACAGCCCCGCTCATAGATAACATTAGCACCAACTCCACTGACACAGATTCCACACCGGGATATTTGTCACAGACACGACAGATCACTTCCCAATATTCGTCCTCCTTATACATCTCTTAAGCATAAGCATTCCACAAAAACAATCACTAAACCTGACTACAGAGATCACAACATTCGTACCTTTAACCGTATACTCAACACTGAATCATTGGAACATATACTCACAGAAAATGACCCTAACATTGCGTACAGCAACTTCATTACAACTTATACGAACCATTAAACGACTCATTCCCCTTACAAAGAAGACCTTAAAAAATCGTACCATAAGCAGCCCCGGATGACAACAGCCATTTCCAAGTCAATCAAACACAAGCAACAGCCTCTACAAAACATACTTGAAGAAAAGAAAAACACACCAGCAACCACACCAACAATTAACATTACAAAATTAAAATTAATCATAGAGTTTTTTTTTACTTTTTTTAAAAAAAACAAAACAGAACAAATTCAGAAACTTTTAAAAAATGAATACAAAACCTGGACATTCCTCAACAACATTCTAGGCGGAAGGTTTCCCCAAAAAAATCCCTGACCTTGTCACTCATAATATAAGCAGAAACTGACCCGCTTGGACATAGCTAAACGCATTCAACGATCACTTCAATAACACTGGCCAAAAACTTGGCTAACAAAATTCCACCTTCCCTTAACTCATTTAATAAACCACCTTCCAAAAACAACATTCACTTCCATTTTCTGAATCCAGTTAATGTTAGATGAAATGTACAAAATTCGCCCCCTGTTAAAACTGGTAAAAGTGATGTACCGACCAAAATTAGATCCTGGGATGGCTAACAAATCATATGAAACATAGATCGCCGCTGAGGCACATATTTAACCAATCACTTCTCACCGGAACTTTCCCAGATACTCAAATCAGCCAAAGTCATTCCAATTTACAAAAACAAAGGGGAATGCACATAATATTGGCAAATTACAGGCCCATTTTCGGTTTTCTTACATCTTTTTCAAAAAATACTTGAAAAAATCATGTACACAGGTCTGTCTACATTCTTCAATAAGCACAACATCTTGTCGATGAACAATACGGCCTTTAGGCCCAAACGCTCAGATACATGGCATCCTTGAACTAACAACTAACCTCAACCTTGCACTAAAAAATAAACTCCACACCATGGGGTATTCCTGGATCTCCCAAGGCTTTCTACACCATTGATCACAACATTCTTCTCCACAAGCGTTACCATTACGGTTTGTCCGTGGAGTAGCCTTGGAGTGGTTCAGGAGTTACCTTACAAACCGCTCACAATCAGTCTATGTACACTCCAGCGCATCATCAATCAAACCTATCACAGTTGGCTTCCCTCAAGGCTCAATCCTTGGACCCCTACTTTTCATCATTTACATGAATGACATCACCAACTTCTAGAACACACTAAAACTAATCCTATTGCAGATGACACAAACATTTTTCTTCAACAACTCTAACATTAATGCACTTTTTAACAACATTGAATCATGAACTCGGCAAAAATCACTGACTGGTTTCGGCTAACCAAACGTTTCTCCAAGTTTCAAAAAACTAACTACATGCTTTTCTCTAACAAACACCAATCACAATCAAACTTAACATTAACAATAGATAACCAGACAATCTCCCAGGTACACTCCAACCAAATTTCTTGGCAATACAGTACAATCGACGACAACTAAACATGGAACGAAACACACAAACTCTGTCACTACCAAAGCGTCTCTCGCAAGTGGTGACATTACCATAAACCCCGGGCTTTTAAACATCACCACGTCCACGATCTAACCTTAAAACTCACTGTACGACAATAGTTCTCCCATACATTAGCTACTGTCTGCTAACATCATTTGGGCCTCCACTATCATTCACGGCTCACCAAAACTAAACATCACACAGAAAGGGGCCATTCGCACTAACACAAACTCACCCCCTAGGACTACCTTTGCCATTATTGCACTCACTGAAAACACTTAAATTAGAGTACCTCAACCAACTTCAAACCAGCGCCTCTTCATGTTGACTTCACAACAACATTTACTCTGCCACTTCAGAATGAATTACGTTACCACAAACAGACAAATCCACAGCTATAACACCAGACAAGCTGGCAAAAACTTCATCTTCCCCTCCCAAAATTTACCTCTGAAAAAAGCACTTTATTCAGATATCACGGCGCAAAAAATTGGAATGATCTCCCAGAATCCTTCTACAACAATAAAACAAAAAACACCTTCAAAGCTCAACTGAAAAACAGTCATCAACCCAGTACAAGTCTTATAAAAATTACCTCCCCAAGTCCTTATTTCTCTCCCACTTTTTCTTCATCTCATTTCTATCTCACTCATCACTTTTTTCTTCATCTCTACTCTTCAACCTATGCTCCTCATATGCAATAGTATTACATACCTCAGCAAGATATGTTGAAAAGTATGTCTTTCTTGTCCAATTCCCGTGTCCTGTATTCCTGTTAAGTGTATGTTTAGATTAGATATTATTGTTTTTTTCTTGTTATGTATAATTACCTATGTAATATCCCTGACTGTGTCATTATTGTATATTATGTAATTGTGATATATTTTTACTTTATGGATTTACAGGGCCAGTAATAACTATAAACCCTATTGGTTGTCCATTACTGGTCCTAGCCTATCATATTCCGCAACCTGCTATCTTAGTACAGTTTACATTTGATACTTCATGTATTATGTATTATTTTATAATATACGTATTTACATTCTTGTCAAGCACGATATGGTATGCTGAATAAATGAATCTTGAATCGTGAATATGGAGCTATAGTTATGACATCAAGGTTCCGGATAGTAGGGGAACTATGGATGACTTGGACACCTAAGTGTTAGAGCATAATGCTTTCAGAAATCATAATTGTGGGTAGATTGACGCCACAAAATAAACTAAGTTTTAACTGATTAAGTCAGTCTGTTACTCAGCAGCTCTCAGTATCCATGTCGGAGATCAGTAAACACAATGGGTCAATTTAAAAAAACAAAGCCACAAACAGTATTCAGTGATGTTGGGATTAAAAATAGCGTATATCTGAACGTCATCGGCATAGACATGATAATTAGATGGTTGGTTTTTCAATAATCCTGCCAACAGTCCGAGCATAATAAGTAAAAGCATGTGGACCAAAGACGGACCCATGTGGAACTCCATAGTCGAGTTGTTTGACATCAGATACCAACTACCATTAACCTTCACTCTGTAAGACCCTTCAGGCGTTAAGATTTCGGTTTATTAGTATGTAGAATCCGCAAAGTTGCAAATGTTCGGATTACTTTATATTGATTCAGGTAGTAAGGAGATGTTTGGAAGAAAATCTTTGATCAAACAATTTTAGATAAAAAGTAATGAGGCAATTCGGCCAACTGAAGCAATAAATGGCGATAGGATTTTCTTGCAATCATACTGAAAGTAATAAAATAGCGATGTGATTTCTAAGAGAATTTGGGGAATGATCGTGATTGCCATTGTATTGTTTTGAACATTGCAAATTCTTGAACAATCAATTTGATAAAAAATTTAAACAAATACTCTTATTATATTAAAAATTTAGTGATTTTTCTAATGAGTTCACTCTTGTAAATACTTATAAAATACGGAAAATATATCATGTCACAAATTTCAAAACAAGAAAGCTCAGTGGTGTAAATACCCCCTTTCAAATATTATGCGTCAATTTGTCCAACATGTGTGAATCACAACATTTGCAAAGTTTATTTTTCCAGTAGATCATTTGTAAAGGTCTACTAATTCAAAACAGGATATAGGAAATGTTCCTCCTTTGTGAAAACTAGTTGACAATTTGATTCAAACCAATAGTAATAACGTGGTATAGGGCCCGTAGCCAGGATTTTTTTTTAAAAGTTTCAAAATGAGTTTTCTAAAAGTGACCCTTTCCAAATGTGGACATTTTCCACAATAGAGGGGTGTACATTTGGAAAAAGTGGGACCTTTTTGCCCAAAATTGCCCTTTTTTGACCAAGAAAAGCTTAAAAACCCCGTTTCCTCTCTCGCTTCGCTACCCCCCCCCCCCCGGCTACCGGCCTGGTGGTAAGTGCGTGTTAGAAAAATCATAAACCGATGAGCAGAACATTTAATCTAAGAAAATTTGAAAATGGAACCTAAAATAAAACTAAGCAAACTCTGTTACAGTCAACCCGTATAAAAATCTGAAATTTGCATAAATTTTATAAATTGGTTTTTTTTTTTTTTTAAATGAACTTTTAATTATCAGTTTCTATATTTAAATCCTATTTTAAGCATTTGTACTTGAGGTAGACAAAAAATAACTCTACTATACTCTCTAAATGCAAAAAGAGTGGACTGTCAGTCTCTTTTGGCGGACTACAGGGCCAACTCTAAAAAGTTGGCCCTGAAATTTCACACTTTCAAAGAATACTTTTTTGGGTCAAATTTACTCTTGATATTTAACAAATGATAAAAAGATATCATTTTGTCAATTATCAAGATCAAATTTGACCCAAACGTGTTCTTTTTAACGTTTGAAATTTTTCTCTTTTTGGAGTGGGGCCTGTAGTCACTCCAAAAGAGTGAAATTCACTCTTATTGCATTTAGCGCACAAGCAGCTACTACTACTACTACTACTACTACTAACTACTACTACTACCTACTCCTACTACTACTCCTACTACTACTACTACTATACTACCTACACTACCACTACTACTCTACGACTACTCTACTATACGACTCATACGATATAATAGTAATGTAGCTTTTAAATAAATGTTGACATAAATTACATTATTATTTTCCCGTCTAATGGATGTTTTCATTCAAGTCTCAGGATGAAAACACCAGCAATTTATTTCATTATACTTTATTTGAACATAAACTTCCTTGACACTCAAAATACCATTCGTTATTCCAGCATACCGCTCCAGTATAGGGGGGTTGCCTTTAAACACTATATGCCAGTACAACAAGCTGGGCAAAAAACTTTCATCATCGCGGGGTTTCTTTTGGAATCACTTTCCTGTTAATTGTTAAGGTCATTGACCTACACCGACAAAGTGGTTAAAACGTACAGTAATCTAATTATTAATTTCTCTTGATTTAGATTGTATGTTACTGTTTTTTAGGAATGTTGTATGTAATAATTGTTCTTTGCAGGTCCCCTGTTATACGCAGTTTTTTACTGATTGGGCTACCCTGTTGAATATGATGAAAATAAAAAATAAATTGGAGAATTAATGTATTCTTATATCGACGCGATGCACAAAATAAACACAAAACAAGTTATTTGGTCAAGCAAAAAATGGACCAACCTTATTAAGAGATTAGCGCAAAACGGATATAATTATTCTATTTTTCGGCATCTGGCCAACAATGGCGTACGTCCTTCAATCATTAACATACATTTGTATAACTGAATACATCAGTGTCCAGTAAGCCGATTCTGTACAGAACTTGTTCCAAGGGGTGAAGCCCATTCAAAAACCAGTCGTCCGTTGACTGGGCGCTGACATTTGAATATTGGCACGGATAATTATTAGTTTGGGGTGTTGTATACACACATAATGTAAATTCGATACAAAAAAATCCGGCAAAGTATCTGTGGTTGGAGTTGGGTGTGCTAATTGGGTGGTTAAATTTTGTCCTACCCATGCCACACAACGAATGAAATGACACGTCATGTCGTTCTTGATTTAAATTAACCGTTTCAATGAATACCATCTTTTCACCTAAGCGCCGCATACTAAGCACCTAAGCGAGTGATATTTTGGCACAATGATACAGGTGCACTATGCTTAACTGGCCACCTCTAACACATAAATCAATTTGTATCATACGATTAGTGTATATCCAAAGCGGGCACCCACAGTATGTGGAAGAAGCGGGGAGCAGCCATTGCTTTTATTGTTGGTACTTCTATGTTTTCCTTTGGTTCGGCAAAAATGCGAGACGATGAATTTATCAAAGATGACGTAACGTTTTGTCTCTATCTACTATAGAACCTCTTTGCTTTGTACCATGGTCACAATGTTTTGTAAGGCAACAACAAAGGCCTAGTTTCTGCATGGCAGGGGATTGAACCCCACATCAGTACCATCCCTATCGGATTATGCACGGAGTCTCAAGGAATTTGATAATCTACTATAGTACAGATTTTAAGGAAAGAAAAGGGCATATGAAAACCGTGCACCACTATTTTGAGCCGACGTGCACGCCTCATAGACGTTTCGTCCGGGGCCGGAAAGTCGAGGGCCCCTCCCCTAACTACTTTCTACGCAGAATCGAATTTCAAATTTTGTGATTAATCTCCGCAATGATCAAGCTTATAGTATTTCACTCTTATTTATAGTATACCGCCCCTCACTGGAAAACGGTCCCCAAAGGACTACAAAATATCTAACGAGTTTTCTTATTTCACCGGAACTACTAACATTCCCCCAAAACGTGGAGTGATTTAGTGTTGAGCCCTGTTGAACACACTTGAAAAACATTGTTTTTGATGTTTTTTTTTTTTTTCTCAATTATTTTTTACAAGAGGGACCTTTTTTTAAGAAAAAGTGTCATTTTTTTTGCTTCCCCACAACACATTAAACGGGAGTTATATTAAGGCTCTCCAAGTTAATTGATTATTATTCTAAAATACACCGTTTTCGTGCATTTTTTTTCTGGCACTCTTTACCGCGTTTACTCAACGAAATAAACTGTTTTTAAAACCACCCGTTTTTGTGGAGCCAAGTATGATTTGGAGATTTCAAACACCTTTGAATTATTCTTCAAAGTAATGGAAATGATACATTCGAACACATCAAATATGTAATGGATAGGCTGATTTCACGGACAACCCCCCCCCCCCGAATCGGCTGTAACTATAGCGCATGTATGACAGATTTGCCGTGCAAAATCATTAAGGGGTAGGGGTGGGAAAATAGTAATTCGCATCTCTGATGTGTATTTTTTTACTTTTAAAAATTTTATATAAAGAAATTAAAAACCACAGTTATTTTCTTCTATTAAAATACCTATAGGGGCATTAGTGTGGAGTATTGAATAACAATGTTAAAACTCGACGCACGATTGTTTGGTCAAAAATATGAAGGGGAAAAACGCGGTTTTTGACTCCCGTGGTTTTTTTTCTGTCTTTTTTTTTTTGTTGAATAAGAAAGAACAGTTCCTTTTTTTATGATTTCGCCTATCAAAATAATTGCAAAAGGCATTGGGTATGGTATTTAAGGATTTCCGACCATGGTTATGGGTACTCATTACGAATATATATAGTAATGTGGCTTTTAAATAAATGTTGACATAAAATTATCATATTATTTCACTCTATGGATGTTTCAAATTCAAGCATCAGGATGAAAACACCATCAATTTATTTCATTAGACGTTATTTGAACATAACGTACCTTTGGGCACTCAAAATATCATTTGATTAACAGCATTGCGAGAAAAAATAATTTATTCTTATATCGACGCGATGCACACATAACACAACTAAGTTTATTTGGTCATCAAAAAAAGGACCCCCAACCTGTATTAAGAGATTAGCGCAGAACAAGGATTTGGCTCCTGGCCAACAATAGCGTACGTCCTCATAATAACATACATTTGTACTAACTGAATACATCAGTTTCCCGTAAGCCGATTCTGTACAGGAACTTTGTACCATGGTCAAAATATAGGTTTTGTAATGGCAACAAAGGCCTAGTAGTTCTGCATTGGAACGGAGATTGAACCCCAAATCGTATATACCCGTCCGGATATGCACGGAGTCTCACGTAATTGAAATGCTACCTATAGTATAGTATCGATTAAGAAAAGGGCATATGAACAGTTGCCACCCACTATTTTGAGCCGAAGTGCACGCCTCATAGCCGCCTTTCGATCAGGGCCGGAAGTCGAGGGCCTACTTTTACGCAGAATCGAATTTCCAAATTGTGATAATCTCAGCAAGATCAAGCTATAGGTCTTTCACTTTTTTATAGTATACCGCCCTATGGAAACCGGTCCCCAAATGACTACAAAATATCTCACGCATGTTTCTTATTTCACCGGAACTACCTACCATCCCCCAAACGTGGAGTGATTTAGGTTGAGCTCCCTTTGAACACACTTGAAAAACATTGTTTTGATTTTTTTCCAAATTTTTTACAAATATGGCCCTTTTAAGAAAAAGTGTCATTTTTTGCTTTCCCACAACACATTAAACGGGAGTTATGGCTTTCCAAGTTAATTGATATATATCTAAAATACCCCGTCTTGCGTGCATTTTGGCACTCTTTACCGCGTTTACTCAAAGAAATAGCAAATGTTAAACACGTTTTTGGGAGCCAAGTGATTTATGAGATTCAAACACCTTTGAATATTCTTCAAGTAATGTAAATGATACATGGAACACATCACATATGTAAATGGATAGGCTATTTCACGGACAACCCCCCCCCCCCCGAATCGGCCTGTAACTATAGCGCATGTATGACAGATTTGCCGTGCAAATAAATAAGGGGTAGGGAGGGGAAATAGTAATTTTCGCATCTATGATGTGTACTTTTTTACTTTTTTCAAATATTTTATATAAAGTCAATTAAAAACCTACAATGGTATTTTTTCTATAAAATACCTATAGGGATTAGGTGGAGTATTGAATTACAATGTTAAAACTCGACGCACGCTTTTTTGGTCAAAAATATGAGGGGAAACGGGTTTGACATCCAGTGTTCCTGTTTTTTTTCTTTCTTTTTTTTTTTTGAAAAGAACAGTACCAGTTCCGTTTTTAATTGATAGGCATAAAATCAATTGCAAAAGAGCATGGTGTAGTTAGGATTTCCGACCATGTTTATGCGTACCATAACAATATAATATTAATGTGGGCTTTTAAATAAATGTTGACTAAAATACATTATTATTTCACATCTAATGGATGTTTCAATCAAGCATAAGGATGAAAACACCAGCATTATTTCATTAGACGGTATTTGAACATAACTTCCCTTTGGCACTCAAAATATCATTACGTTATTACAGCAATTGGAGAAATATTGCATTCTTATATCGACGCGATGCACACATAACACAACTAAGTTTATTTGGTCATCCAAAAAAGGACACCAACCTTGTATTAAGAGATTAGCGCAAAACGGATTGCATCATGGCCAACAATAGCGTACGTCCTTCATCATTAACATACATTTGTAAAACTGCATACATCAGTGTCCAGTAAGCCGATTCTGTACAGCGAACTTTGTACCATGGTCACAATATGTTTTGTAATGGACAACAAAGGCCTAGTTTCTGCATGGACGGAGAGGTTGAAACCCCAAATCGTATCATACCCGCACGGATATAACGGAGTCTCAAGTAATTTGAAATCTACTTATAGTATAGTATGATTTTAGAAACAGGGCATATGAACAGTGCCACCACTATATTGAGCAGACGTTGAAGCGCCTCATAGCCGCTTCGACCAGGGCCGGAAGTCGAGGGCCTACTTTCTACACAGAATCGAATTTAAAATTGGTGATAATCGCAATGAGCAAGTCTACACTTTCCATTTTATTATAATATACCACCCTCACTGGAAACCGGTCCGCAAAGGGGACTGTCCCAAAAAATATCACACATGTTTTCTTATTTCACCGGAACTACCATACCATTCCCCCAAACGTGGGTGATGCATTTAGTGTTGTGCTCCCTTTGAACACACTTGAAAACATCTGTTTTTAATTTTTTTTCATTTTGTACAAATTGGACCTTTTTAAGGACAAGTGTCATTTTTTGCTTCCCCACAACCACATTAAACGGAGTTATGGCTCTCCAAGTTATTGATATATATTCTAAAATTACCCCATTTTCGTGCATTTTGGCACTCTTTACCGCGTTTACTCAACGAAATACAACTGTTAAAACACGTTTTTGTGGAGCCAAGTAGTTGATTGTGAATTCAAACACCTGAATATTTCAAGTAATGTTTATGATACATTGAACACATCACTAATAAGTATGTATATGCTTATTTCCACGCGGACAACCCCCACCCCCCCCCCCCCCCGAATCGGTTTCACTATAGCGCATGTAGGGACGATTTGACGTGGGAAATAGTAATTTTCGATACTCTGATGTTTTACTTTTTTAAACTTTTAACATATTATATAAAAGTCAATCAAACCTACAATGTTAGTTTCTTCTATAATACCTCAAGGGATTAGTGTGGAGTATTGAATTACAATGTTAAAAAATCGACGCACGCTTTTTTGGTCAAAAAATGAAGGGAAACGCGGATTTGACATCCCGTGGTGGTGGTGGTGTTCCTTCCTTCCATTCCTTCCTTCCTTCCTTCCTTCGTCATTCCTTCATTCCTTCCTTCCTTTCATTCCTTCCTTGCTTCCTTCATTCATTCCTCCTGTTCCTCTTCCTCCTTCCTTCCTTTCTTCTTTTTCTTTCTTTCTTCCTTCTTGCTTTCTTTCTTTCTTTCTTTCTTTCTCGTCTCTTTCTTTCTTTATTTCTTCTTTCTTTCTTCTTTTTTCTGTCCTTCCTTTTCCTCCTTTATTCTTTCTTTGTTTCTTTTTTTGTGAATAAGAAAGTACCAGTTCCGTTTTGAATTGATAGGCATGAAATAATTGCAAAAGAGAAAGAGCATTGGGTATTTAAGGATTTCAGACCATGTTAATGGTGTCCGTGAAGACGAAATCGCATTTCCCAATCACCACGCGTTTTGTTGTATCCAACAATAAATCGTCACCAGCAAAAACGTGTAAATCAAACCATCGTTACACCGTGTTATGTAATAAAAACTTCGTTAATGTAATAACCGACGACATAATTTAATAAAATTGTTGCCGTGTTATGTGCTAAGTAAAGCAGGTAATAATGTAATAAATATGGCTGCGTTAATGTAATACAAAAATCAACGCATCATGTAATAAAAATTAACGCGTCATCTTCGTTCCCTTTTCAAATTGATGAAATACGCGGTCACAGTTAATTGAATGCACTGTAGAAGCTCAAAGTTTAGTGTTGGAACGAGGATCGATATTTGTGAACGAGGATAGGTATTTTGTGAAAGAGAAAAATAGCTCGGAACTACATCGGGATGTTTTTATAACACCTGAAAGATTTTCAACTGCATGCGACAGTAACAATGACTCTCAACGTCTAGACGGGATCTGGAGTGCTTTTCCTCTGTTATTCCGGGGGCTTGAATGACTGAATATTAAAAACGCGCTATCATTTGCTGTATTAAATATAGTATGGTGGACTCCCATAGTCACTAATATTCAGGGAACGAAATAGGGAGGTCATTTTATTCCTTTGAAGAGAAAATGTGTATCTCTTGACTTGACATACCCCGCAGTATTAAAACAGACTGTTAATCTATGCAGAAATCAGTTAGTTCGCCGATATGTGTAACCAAAGTCCTCATGCAAGCATCTTTCTCCCTTTGAAAGAGATTACTATAAGTAACTTTCTTTAGTTTACGTTACATTCAACAATATTCACCGTTATTCTTGTAATTTTTTTTTTTATTAATCTTAGCAGGCACGTTTTATTTAATGCGTGGTTATTATAGCATGCCAGTAACATACACACGTCTTGTTCACGTGACATTCGCAGCTCTTGCGTGTCCCATTTATTTATGAACCCTTAAGTGCCTAAGGTCTTCTGCACTCCCGTTGGTGCATAAGTGTTTGTGTGTGGGGGGGGGAGGGGGTCCCGTGGCCCCTTTGCCGTAATTTTTTACCCAAACTCTGGTCAATGAAGGGGTACATCAATACGACTACATAAGCAGGAAAAACAATGAAAATCGGTTATACGATTCAAACTGGTGGTCCAAAAACCGAATTTTACAATGCGCAGCAAAATCTTCCCCCAAAAATGAAGAATCACTTTCTCATTGTTTGTTTTGCCATGCAATTTGGCTCATTGATCCTGAACTAAAAACAATGACATTCTGCAATAATCAAAAAGGTTGAAACGATTTAATGGGCATAAATTTGATATCGCCACCGAAATGCTTTTCATGCTAATGAGTATAAAACGCGATGACCGATTTTGATTTTTTTCAAACAAATATCGCAACACCCATATTTAGCGCTGAAGGTCCATGGCCCGATCGCCTCGTCCCCAGAAGTCCAGTTTACCGGAAGTGGCCAAAATTTTGGTATCCGAGAAAGCTACCTATTTCTCATTTACCTGTGAAATCTTAGGTGTAAAGGAGTTTGGGTTTGGAAGTTATGATGAAAAGGTGCCCCTTTTTTGTCGACCATATTAGTTTTACACAGTACTCTATGGGGCTTACAAAATCACGTTTTTAGCATCAGTTACATCAAACGGCTTGAATATCGGCGCAAAAAACTTTGTAGTGGAGTTTTGGGGTGAAGGCCAATCTATCAGTGAAAATTTCATTATTAAATCGGGCCATCCTCCTTAAGAGTCACTATTGCTGTTCGCCATTTGATATTGCATGTATTATTGTTTTTAGACACTATACCCTATAGCTTCGTCTGCAAGGTCACGGTTTTGCCAGGATATGTTGTTATATGGACTCCATTTCGATTAAAAACTTTTAAATATTATTTTCTCAGTTTTATTTTAGAAAAGATTTCTCACGGGAAAAGTACTTGTTTACTATAAAAGAGAGCAAGGGAATATCTGTGTTTTTGATAAGTGCACCTGTTTAGATTGCACAATAGGGGGAAGTGGGAATTCCCCAAGAATGCTAAACTTAGAACCGTTTCGAAAATGTACTTTCTATTTGGACGGTATTTTTTTTTTATTTTAGTGCAATAGGAGAAATTAAAGTGCAACAAAAGATTAACATATCAGGTGTCCCGAAAAAAAGAGGTTAATTACTGATTTTGCCCTGATGTAAAGCTGTCAAAAATAAATCCAATCTGAAGGGATGATGGGCTGAGAAATGTTTCTTTAGTACCAAAATGGTGAAATTCTAATTTGTTAGGAGCAAATACAAAATTCCGCATATGTTTTACAGAAAATTAAGCGCAAATCAATCCCCCATTTTTTCTCTCTTTTAAAACATTCTTTAGCCAAATACAAGGTAAGAAGTTATCGAGTGTCTAATCTCTATGAAAATACTATTATGACCCACTATTTGGGTGCCTAAAATCTCTTGTTGCACTTTAAAAAAAACTGTCGATAAAATTCGTCTTATTTATACAGTGAAGATACAAAACACAAAGAGGCAGGAAGTGGATGGCGGCATTTTCTCTTTTAAGAAGGCCGATGCCTATTGCATTAAAAATGCAATAGGGCATCGGCCTTCCACTTTGTGCTATTTATCAGAGATGGTCAGCAGCACACAAGACCAGTTAAGATACCTTAGCAAAATTTATTTAAACGCTAGGTGAACAGCAAGCTAACAATTTTATCCACGCATAAAACAGCCTCTGGTAGTATCAAACATTAAAATCCAAATTTACATTAGAACAGTAATAAGAACATTTATCAAGGCACTAGCACAACAACCATCAACACCCACAATTCCTCATCTCCCCAACCAGCAATACCAGAACCAACAATTATAACTAATACAATATAGCACAAAAAATCACAAGGAATATATTTAGTGAATTTAAACAATTGACAATTGTAATATTGCAAATTAAACTAAGGTCACACCAGAATGGAAGTGATAGTAAAAACAAAAAAAAAAAAAAAAAAACTTAGAACTGAGTCAACTTGTATGCTTTGAGATAAACATGTAAGATCAGGGAATTTCCACATAGAGTTATATATGGACAGTGATGTGATCAGATGTATGTTGTAATATCTATTTTAGACTGGGAACTTTGTGAAGTCAGTATTATTTGAGATTTGAGTTAAGTCTCGCCGTCAGCGTTGTAATCAAGCTATACAGTATGGTCAGAGATAGTTTTATCTACATAATGGTGATTCATGCTCCCACACAGTGCCAGGATTATTATATTTCAATTCCATGTGAGCAGAGTGCTGTAATTATTCTACTGTCATCTTTGAAGCCGATAGTGATCGGAATCAAAATAGGATTCCAAATGTGACAGATAGAATCGTGGTGGTTATCTTGGACTGATATAAGTGGAATTTAATGTCGTTGAGGGACTTATGGAACCTGGTCGTCTTGAACTGCTGGACAAAGTTACTTTCAGGACTGAGAAGATTAACATGGAAGATATTACCTTGAGGATTTGTAAGCGTGACTTTGCAGGCTGTCATTTTGGAGTCTTCGCTGTGAGGACAATCATTGTTGAACGGAAACGCTTTCAACATAGGACACCTAGTAAACCATAAGTAATCTTAAAAAGGGTGATATGTAATGTGCTTTGGACCATACGAATTATGAACAATACAAATCCTTAAGCTGTTATATCATATAAAATTTAGATCACTGGTGACCAAGGATAGTCCTCCCATTTACCGTGTGTTCCTAATAAACGCCCATGCTCTAATAAACGCCCCCTACATTTTTGGATAAAAAATCAAGAAAATGAGTTAAGCTTACCTAAAATCAATGTTTCTGGCCGGACTGTAGTAATCATATCATAATCGATGTGTCAATCAATGCTTTATGCTTCACGGCACATCAAAAATTGGACCACGATTGATTAATATCCTTGGGTTGAAATCCTCAGGCACGCGCACTGAACACCCTTTATAAACTGGGTAAGGTGTTTTTGACTTTCCATTTTGGACTGTAATAAACGCCCCCACTTTTGAAAAAAAAGCAACGCCCGGGGGCGTTATTAGGACAATACGGTATTTGTGCTTGCAAGGTATTATGACCTTGACGTCTACGAGGACGTCATAACAATGTTGACCCATGGTGAACATAGGATACTCTCTCATAGGGATCTCAGTTTGTTACAAAAAGTTACATACACGTTACCTCCAAACAAAAAATCTAAAATTTTGTAAGATTGCTGCGTTTTAGGGAGAGCGTGACCCACTAGGTCAGATATATTGCCTTTGGCGCGGCGGTCCCTGGTTCAGGTCCTGTAGAAACCATTCAGGGACATAATCAGGTTACTAAATGTGGATTTGATTTGTAAAGAACTGTACGCTCGTCCGTGGTTTACTTGAACTTGACAAACAACATGGAATGTAGTCCTTCAGATACTATAAGAAACATAGTTAATGCTAAGTAGTTTTAATTTATAAATAGTATAAACTTCACAGCATGTTCTTTCAGTTCCTCCAATTTTAAAGACACTTTGAAGCTTATATTGGTTTCCCAAGTGACAGATCAAGTAAAAATTGGTAAAATATTACAATATCATATATGTTCTTTCAGAAAAAAATAGATCTGACCTAATTAACAATGAAAACACAATAAGTACCATGTTTTGACCTAATGATCAAGTGATTCGATGCGCCAAATATAGTAGAGATTCCCACTCGCCTCCCCGTTTCTGAAACCAGGACCTGTACTGCGTGCCGATGTGACCACTAACGAGCCTCCTTCACGCGGACCGATTGACGGAAGCACCCGCGGTGGAAAATACAGCTCGTTATATGGTTGAATGTGACGGTGACAAACTATTCATATTTAAAATGTGTTTACATTGAGTAGTTTTCTTTATTTTCTCCCCATATTTATATATTTTATAATAAATAGACAGATCAACAAGATCAATTAAATGCAAATAATTTTCTTACTTAAAAACAATTTAAAAATTAAACTTCAAAGCACAGTTATTTTGTTACATGCCTACGTTTATATAAATGTATATCTTTATTTTGACGTTTTCAAAGAAGCTCTGTACCTACTGAACGTCTAGATAACAGTAGAAACACAAACAAGAACAGAACATCGCATTTGTAAACGAAAATGATTTCATGGACGGTTTCGTTAAGAACGCCGCCATGCACTCTTAAGGCTTACCACCCAATTAAACTAATTCTCACTTAAAAGTAGTTTACAATAAATTGATATACAAAAATACAATTTTGATGTCAGGTTTTGGTTTTTTTAATTTTTTTTTTTCGGGAAAAATTTAATTTCTTTGTTTTGGGGTCCTCTTTATAAAGTTAGCCGAGTTCCTGTTATAATCAATTAACTCAATTGACTAAAGAACATTTCCGACCTTCTTTTAATTTTCCGTTTAAGACAATTTTCCCGTTTTCCACGTGAGTAACCGCTAATTATTTAAAATCAATACGAATTTCTAATTAATTAGTCAATCCATCGATGTATATAAAAAGGAGATATGTCGACTGCCACAAGTAATCCATGTCATCCAGCGACTCCTGGAGAAGCAATTAGCACCGTCACTACTTGAGCCGCTATTTTCAATTATGGTAGCATTATCTTTAACGGCTTTAATTACCCGTCTATCCTCAAATTCAAATAACTCTATTGATTTATTAATTTGACGCAAATTATGTTGCGATCGCTTTATTATTCCAACCTAAAAGGCGGATATTTTTGCCCCGCGGCGGGAGCGCGGGGCTATAGATGTGGAATAACTTGACAGACATTGGAGGTTTTTGCTGTATTAAATCCTGAAGAGCCTTGGTCATAACAATTTTTCATACAATGAAAATATGACCATGCTTAACATTACTTAATGTTTGTGATAACATGGCATAAATATTTATGCAAACACAAGATGAGTTTTGTGTGTAGTAAAATGATGATACAGTGTGAGATAGATTGTATTTTCAGGTGTTTTTTATACAAATTTATTTGGGATCTGTTCAAGGTTCCATTTCCATTGTTAAAGTGGGGGTCAAATATCAGAGCAGTTGGGCGAACTGCCAACATGCCTGGTACTATAATTGCATATTCAGCTACATCAGTATGACTGAGGGTCTACTATGAGGTACTACAGTGATCATTCAAGAATAAGTTGAACTGAATCACACCACTTACGATACCACTATTCATACCATATTCATTTTTCAGTAAAAGTCCTCACACAAGCAATTTTTTGCTTGGAAATTTCATTTATCTCTCAATTATTGGCTATTTTTGGATGTTTTTAATACTTCTGCCATTGCGCGGCGGCTACCTTTGGTGCCCAGCACCAATGTTTTCTTGTAATACTAAGGGCTTAAGTATAATCAACCGAAAGCACTTGCAAGGGAAAACATACCTGGTGTATATCAATCGTTTATGTGTCGTAACCAATCACTATGAGTTACCATGTTCATCCGCCAAGGACACAGTTAGTGGGGTTGTACTTGTGGATCTGGGTATCAATATAGCCTACCAAAAACCAGGGGGTATATTTTCTAAATACATTGGGTTGAATGAAGCTACTGAACTGTGCCAAGAGAATTGAGATTTTACTAGCTCAATAGTATATTGGAACATTACAAGTTGATTTGTTCACAAACCTCTGTTTTAAGTCTTGTATAAACGCCAACTAAAATACAGGCCGAAACTATTCCAATGTGGTCGCAGTGATATGGGATAGCAAAGGCTTCTCGTTAAGTTTTGGCCATTGCTATGATTTCAATGATTGCATGGACCGATAGGGCTATATGATGGTAATGTTTCGTACTGCTTTAGATCAACCTCATTACCCAATAGGCATTGCAAAAAAGTAAGCTTTTTGATAAAAAATGAGTTAATGGTAATGCCAAATTTCTTTACATTATCACGTTTAGAACCAGCTTCCAAGTTTCCTGCATGATCTTTTTTCAACGTTCAAACAATAAGGTTCAACTCAACACCCTAATTTTCATAAAGAACTCTTCACTATTTGG
>JAMKCH010003830.1:0-42407 GCA_023653785.1 Ophioderma brevispina
TTTTTGATCACATAAACCTAACAAGGAACAACATAATCTGGCATAAATCTTCTCCCCATGTTTGCCAGATAAAAGATAAGTAAATGCTGTACCAACGCAAAAATACAAAAAATAGCCTGGAGTGTACTGTGGGCCTGATGTTTCGATCCTAGAAGGATCTTCATCAAATGAAAACGACCAAAACAAACAGATAAGACAACTTGATATGATAAAGTAACGAAAACATTTCCATCCCACACAAACAGCTTAATGTGAGTTGGACAGTGACATTTTCAAAGCTATGGTGTCAGTGAGGCATGACTGGATCAAGAAAAGCTTACTGTTTCGACTGTATAGTAAATATTCTTATGGTCATACACGCAAACAATTTCAACAAATTAGATCGTGGTTTCAAGATTATTTTGCGGGGTATGCCCTGTATACCAAACTGAGAGCTGGTTTTCATTGCTACCAATAGTTGGTGTGTGTGTGTGTGTGCGCGCGACTGGTGTGTGTGTGTGTGATGGTGTGTGTGTGTGTGAAGAGATCACTTTGTGTGTCTTTTTTTCTGTACAAAGGCCCTTTTTGTCCCTTTGTGTGGCTTTTTTTCCCGTAGGGACTCGCCACATACGGAAAGAGCATTTTGTTTCAGCATAAAAATGATGTACCCCACCTCTGATGAAATTGGCAAAAAGTAACATTAATTTAAGGCCCATAACTACACCCAAACACGTCATACATGTCCATGTAGGTCCAACATGTCCACAGACACACAAAAATGTCAACAAGTAATAAAAGTCACACAAGACAAAAAAAAGACCCCCAAGAGCCAGATAAAAGGACACACAGCACAAAGTTCACACAATTACCTCTGTTAGTGTGTGTGTGTGTGGTGTGTGATTGTGGTGTGTGTGTGTGTGTTTGGTTTGAATGGGACCAAATCTTGCGAATGTGGCACAGTGCTGGCATGTATGGCAGTCATTATAAGGGGACTGGGCTGTCCTCTTCAATAAAGAAATGTGATGCCTAAAAATATGAGCAAATCCTATCCTTAATTGCACTTTTGTTCTCCATGATCATTACTGAAAGGAGAAGAATTTGCCTTAAATTAATGTTCAATACTGCACAAATGAAAAAATTGGATACAATACAGTAGGTTTATAAATCGGTAAGTATACAACACATGCGCATTTACTTATCAAATTGTGTACGTTTTGAAAAATGAACATTGTGAATTAATTTTACACATTTCTGTTAGTCACCGTAAAAACTTAAGCGTTCTCTAAAAAGTGCATTTTCCAAACCCTTTGACCATTTGGCAGCCATTTTGGATAATGTAGAGGTGTAAAGTTTTCATTAGTTGATTGCTGCCACTGGATTCTACGACCTCAGAAACTTGGGTATAGCCACCAAAAATCACAACTCGATGTACATTGAGGGCTGAGATATGGTCAAAATAGTTTTAAATGGCAGCCATTTTGCAAACCAATGGTCGCCATATTGGTTATTACATTTACTGTGTAGCTGATTGCAACAATGGATTCAGGGACCCCAAAAAACAACCAGGGTTATGCACAAAAATATACAACATTTTGTACACTGTGGGCTGAGATATGGTCATAATAGGTTTAAAACTGGCGGCCATTTTGAAAAAATGACCCACCCATTTGTTTTGGTAGCATATTTTCAGGGTTGTCACCTGGACGTTGTGTGGGAGGTCACCTGAAACGTTGATACACACAACCTTTAACAGCATCCCATGTCAGGTTGACTAAAAAGTGGGGTTGGCCCTTGGCCTAAAAGGGTATTGTGAGGTTCTTAATGAAGTAGGGAAAAACGGACATAATGGGTTTGTATACTATACAACACAAATTGGAGGAATGGTAGAAACCTCAATAAAGAGGGAATCCAAGTCAACGCCAATTGATGGATAAGTCAGAGCTGTGCATAGTAAGCTCGGGGGAAACAAAAAGACAGACACCTCCTCCACGACGACCTGCTTGAATTGAGTGTCTACAGAAATAGTTGCCAAAGTCAATGAGGAGGCTCATCTTCGGAATGAAACCAGGTTTAAAGAGAAACCATGATGTCAAAATGTTGCGGAAGGAGGCAATGTAGTTAACAAGGTCATCTGCTTTCTTTATGACACTACATGCATTAAAGTGGAAAAGAGAAAGGCTAGAATTAGAGATGATGGGCACACTTGGGTATGAAGGTTCTCAGAAGTGTAGTACTGGCTAGAAATATGATCAGTCTCAGTTACGTCACTGCTGTTAGATGAGGGGGAAGGATGCAGAGACTGTCAAAAGAAAAAAAGGTTGTAGATGCGAGAGAGAGGAAAGGGTGTCAGACATACAAATTGAACAACATGGATATTACAACGGGTCAACATGAGGAAAAACGGCCAGGCACCGTGCGTTTTGCACAATTTTTAAACGGCAAATGCTGCGGCCCGTATTTTAAAATGCGCGATTTTGAAAGTCAAAAATCCGAACAGGCGTGTCTAGGTTTGCCCTGCTAGTCAACCAGGAAAACACGGAAAAAGGCTTGCAAAAACAATTATCCTATTTCTTACTTTTTCTCGGCTGAAAAATTACAAGAAGCACATGTATCATTATCACCTGTTATTTTTCCCTTCTTATTACGAATAAAATTATTTGAATCAGAGTAGAGGGCCACTCGCGGGGACTTGCGGCTTTGCATACATCCCCGAGAATAATTGACTTTCGCCAGTGGGATTGGGGCCATCCCGGCGCCCCGGTCCTCGGATGACGTGATTCGCGGGAAAGGTTTTTCCAATTATTGCCCCTGAAGTGTGGGAAGTTGTTGTTTCATTCGTCCGGGAGGAGGAGGGCAAATACTTTTTTTTTTTACTACCGCGGCCAAGTACGAATTTGTTTAATTCGAGAGTTTAATATCCCATGGATTATATAAACCAACTATGAAACAAAGACCGATCTGCGCGTTGATAGCTTTGATGCATACATCAATATTATGGTTTAAGCACGAGCGCAAACCATATCAGACGCTTTCTAATGGCAAATAGGTCGGGTCATCCGTGTCAACTAATCAAGGTTAGAGGTAGGGTTCTACTCCTATGATTTATTTATACATTTGGGACTTTATTTTGCCCTTATGGACGCTTTTGTGAGTCATCAATTTTTGCCAGACGTTTGCAATAAAGAAATGATTTAATTAAATCCGTTTGTGTTTGTTATTGGCAAATTAACATTACAGAAGGTGTTTTTTTTTTTAAAAATCGTGATGTTGAAATTCGCGGATGGACAAAAAATCGTGATAGCCCAAAAAATGTCGGTGTGATTTTTTTGCGCGTTTTGCGCAATTGCGCAAACTCCGGGGGCCTAATCTAGCCCTGATAATTTTTGCCAAAGTTCAATCCAATTTGATAACACATTTAGTTTGTTGGATTGCAATACAGAAATCTGATATGGTGATGAGCCGTCAAAGGTTACATTTCAAGGTCAAAGGTTACATTCAAGGTCAAAGGTTACATTTCAAGGTTTAGGTTAATTCAGTGGTAATAAAAGGTTACATTTCAAGGTCAGGTACATTTTCAAGGTCAAAGGTTACATTTCAAGGTCAAGGTTAACATTTCAAGGTAAAAGGTTACATTTCAAGGTCAAAGGTTACATTTCAAGGTACAAGGTTACATTTCAAGGTCAAAGGTTACATTTCAAGGTCAAGGGTTACTTTGGAGTTCAAGTTGTGAGAGATTAAATGTTAGTGTGTGATGAAAGTTTTGGATGCGATCACTTTCTTATCATACTTGAAAAAATCATCCTGTATTCTGACGTGGTTTATATTTGACAAATGTTTATTTTTGTGCAGAGTGTGTGCTACACCAGGGACAGCTTCTACTGTAGATAGTGGGTGATCACCGTTTAATACACTCAATATAGTATAGGAAAAGGTGTGGGAGTTGGTTGCAGATTTATGTGTCCAACACCCTTAAAGGTAATTTCTTTTCCTTAATAAACACTGGGGTGTACTATTAAGAAAACAAACCTAATAACATTTTGTACAGGCACAAGGCTTTCTTGAAAAGCAATTTCCCCCTGGGGCTTTTTATCCACCTGTATTTTTCTGAAAACTGAAATCCTTATAACCGAGACTCAATTTCTCCAATTTGCTTGCAATCACACAACGTTTACTCGGCTTACACATTTTCATTCACACAGAATAAGAAATCAACAGAAATCCGAGACGATAATGTTGACTGTGATAGTATTTACCAGGGTATATTTCGAATCTTGTTGTCCATTTTCAGAGTTTAGCATTACGGCGGAAGATGAAAGATAATCTGGGGCAAGCTCAATTGGTGTACCGTTTTGTTGTGGAAAATTGTGTGCTCTATTTTTTCTGGGATCTGCATTCTGAATGGGCTGTTCCAACGATAAAGACATATAACCCCTATAGAAGGCACAAGTGGAATTGGGTATATGCATACAGGGAAGGTCTGATTTATTTGGAATAGCCATTAGGACAAATCCCTGTGGTTGCTTGTCTTTCCAAAGTCACAACTATTTCCAAACAAATACCCTCTTTAAAATGATTTTCTATATTGGACAAAATGGTGCTGCTGGACCGGCCGCTTATCTTGAATTGCAAACATTTTGAAAATTTTCGAAAAACGAAAGAACAGGTTACAACTATGTGCTGTACATTTTTACATGTAGTAGTGTAATATTAAAGACTCGGCGGCCCCGGGTTTCGCGATCACCTGCGCTTGAATGACCTTCCGCACTCTCGGGTTATGCGGTTCCTTTGACCTTGAATGACCCCTGATGAACTTGTAATGACACATTAGAGGATTATATTTAATAACCATTTTGGAAGCCAACCCAACCCACACATTAGAGGATTATAAAATAACCATTTTGGAAGCCACAACCAAAATTTGACCCTGTTTTTGTGATTACCTGGCTGTGGGGGGCCCCATACCCGCTAACCAATCGAATTGATCTGGCTAGGCCAAACGCTACACCCATCCACAAGCTTGGTGACCCCGTATAACAAGCCCCCGGCCTCCGAGACAATAGGCGGCCGGACAGACAGAAGGACAGACGTACTTAGCCAGAGCATACATTGTGGGTTTTGGTGTGTACATTGTGGGCTATAACATCAATTAGCCCCACAATGTAGTGTGTACTTACAGAACAGCTCTCAAATGTCGTTATGTGAGAATTACAGAACAGGACACAGAAAGACCACAAGTATACGCCACATACTGACAAATAACCACACAATGGAGGCTCTCGTAAAGACAGACAGACAGGCAGACAGGACATATACACATGGCCTATTATAATATAGATATGTTTGCGTGTCTGTTGGGACTTTCTAGTTCCAGATATTGACGCGCAGTTCCTGCGGTGCACTCAACTTAGGTTTGGGCGTGTGCAGCGCAAAGCGCGGAACTGATTTTTTTTCCCAAAATATGGACTTGGGAACTTGCATTTTAGGTCAGAAATTAGAGGTTGTGGAGATGATGAAATGGCAGAAAAATTTCAATCATGGCGGGGCTAAAAAATCTGTGAAGTTTTTGCAAACGTAGGGGAGGTCTAAAGAACTGCCAAAAAGAGGGCGGGAAACTTGGAGTCTTGAACGATGACATACACATACCGCCATAATTCAGATTCACCGCCCAACCCTCCTCCCCCGTGGCCTCAGTTAGTTAGTTAGATCAAAGTTTTAAATCCGTTTGGTCCACCGTAATGGGGGGATGGGGAACACCATCACTCGGGCAATACTGCTGCTGTGAGGATTTATTGGAGCAAAAAAGATAATTGACGGATGCCCTTCCTGACGTCAATCCAGAGTTTTCGGCGGTGGTCCAAGCCTTTGGGCAACCAACCGCCCACCATGCAAGGCTTGCCATTAGATCTACAGAGCTGACGCCCTTGTAGGTGGAGCTTATTTTTCATTCTACCAGGGTAACCCGCTACCTCCTACATAGATTTTCTTTAAAAAATGAGGGGGGTGCGGTTAGCCGCCGACAGTCGGGCCGGAATCTTGCATTTTTTAGTCTTGGTCTTGTATAGTTTCTTGGGATATTGGGATCTTGAAATCTGCAACAGGATAAAGATGATATGTGTTCAGTTTATCAATGTTTATAGAGACATGGGTAATATATCTGGAAAAAGTCCACTTCTGCCAATCCCTCCCCCAAGAAAAACCCCCTTTTGAAAGAAAAGAAATTTCACCCTCTCTAAAACTCCTGAAAACGGGCCTGGTCCTGGCTATCCATCTATACATCTTGGATATTTTGGTTAAGGTTTAGCCCATCTGCCACACTTTACTGACGCAATTATTAATTTGAACAAATTTGTGGGAGAAAGGAGCAAGACAAAATCTTTCGAAAATATCCGCCGTTCGTTCAAAACAATCCTGCTTACGGGCCCGGACTTCACCCTAGGGGGCGCCCCCCCATCTGAAAATAGAGTATTTCTGTAAGTGTAAGATGACCGCCTGACACTTTATGAACAACGTGACACACCAATTATGAATTTGGAAACTCACAGAATAAACATGTTCATTCTCATTAAGGTTTCAAAGTAAAGGTGCAATTACAACAAGTTCATATAATTTGTACGCAAACGCGCAATTCCTTGGTGGTGCCCCTATCTTATAGACGAGGACGAATATAGTAGATAGTAACGGCGTTCGGCAAGTTGTTTACGCGCGCGTATAAGGTTACGCAGTGCAAGCCGCTAGTACGGGTGGTTCATTTTTGACAGCTGTGGAATATTTTTGCCCTTTTTTAATCATCTTATTGCATCCCACTATTTTCGGTGATTTTCCACAGCCACACCTAACTACGTGACTGCGCATAACCGCTGGGATTTGTTGTTCCATTGGCTCTCTAAATATCGTGTCATCTTGGAGGGCCGGTCCAGTCTTTTATCGTAGTCGGCCTCCACTCTCCAAACATATTGGACTGCCCATCCAATCTGACACAGGGAGGAGAGAGACAATTGGGGCCTCCGTGCGACACAAAGCCGATGCGGGGAGGCGCGAAGGCCAAAGGGAAGGGGGAGCCAATAGACAACCTGGGAGCGGTAATCTTGCGGTTGTAGGGGGAGGCTGGATATCTATTACTATATCACACTGTTCAAAATATTTTCCTGGTTACCATAAACCAATTAGGTTTGGCTTGTAGCATCAAAATGGGAAAAGAAGTCAGCCCAACTATTTTGCAGATGAGATGAGAAATACAAGGTTCTGATGATAACAAAATTGCAGGGGATGGTGCAAGAGGTGAATGGGGTTGAGACCAAGGATCGAGTGATACCCCTTAAAGCGAGTTCAAAGGATGTAAGCTGGGTTGTCCTTATGAAACATCCCACATTCAATTACCCTCACATTGTCATATTTTTGTGTTACAGTCTGAAAATTATTGCTATATGGAACTTCTGAAACACTACGAAAAGCTTCCCCCCACCCTTCAAACAATCCCCATAATCGGAATTCACAATCAAAAAGCTATTAATTAAAGGGGCATTTTGTGATCCACAGCATAGTCCCCCCGATTTCCCGCACCCCCAAGGGGTAAATTGAGATGTGGATTTTTTATATCATCTGATCCGTGGCCAAAGTATAGTAAGTGGCCGAATTTACGTGCAAATTCGAACTACTCCAGAAGAAATTCGGTAATTTTGTATTTTCGTCCGTAAACGGAAGAAATTGCAGAACAGTGGCCTATGGGGGCAGTGTGATGTTACCCTATTTCGCTTTATAGCCCAAAAACGCCAAACATTCGGAATAACTGAAATTTTGGAAATAACCTTTTCTTGATGATATCTAGGTGTACTCATAACAAAAATAAAATGTGCTAGGACACGAAATCACCTTTAGATAAAATATGAACTCTCAATAATTACAACCACTTGCAGAGAAGACTGCCAGCTAAATCCCCGATTGTTTATCGAAATAATTGGGGAAATTAGTTCTAGAAAAACCTTTTCAGATTTCACAACATCCAGCAGGATGTCCAGTGCCCCTTGAGCATGTTGAGCAGTTGAGTGAGTGTGCTGAATTTGGAGGTTTCATGTGCGCAGACATTGGTTTTGTTAAACAGCAATACCTGGAGAAGAACACCTTGTAGAAGTGAGAACACATGAAATTCTACTCAGGAAACAATATTCTACTGATTACTACCAGATCTTCTACTTGTGAGGGGTGCGCCACCTCGAGTGATTTATAAAGGTAATTCCTGTGTACAAACGGTTAGCCTACCCATACTTGAACAAAACAAATCACCAGGGAAAAATACCAAGTATTTATAGTAGAGATAGGCTAGAACGGTCTATAGCATGAAAAAAATCCATAATTTCTAAATTAGCATAGGGGAATTCCATTTTCTATTGATGATATTATGAAAAGGACTTTTCCCATTAGAAACATTTCTCAACAAGTACATACAGAAAATAAATTACACCTTAAATCACAAAAGGATAAGAGTATGAGTATCGCGATCATAACTTAAATAAAAATAAATACAATATAAATACAAGACCATAACCAATAAAAAAACTAAAAAAAAAACAAATCGCAAAAATATACATTTAAATATTTGTTATGTTTTCAGAAAGAGTGACATTCCCAACTTTTGTCCGTGACTGTATTTTACCGTAATTTCACAGAAATTCTTTACTTTGTAGGTATATTTGATAGCACAATTTCCATGAACTTGGCTGTGCTTGAAAATGCAGGTTATTTGCCATACATTGTGCTCTAATATTAGTATATAAGGTTTATACTAGATGGTTGTACTTCGTATATTTCAAGGTTTCGAACATTGTGGTGTAAAGTTGAGAATATATTATACTCTCTTGAAATACCACCTTTTAAACATCGGGAAGCTAGTGTTTTGAGGATTTATAATTCTGATGCCATAAATATGCCGGGTGGTTACAAAATGAAAAACAAGACTGTAATTGAAGTTCTATCAACATTTTTTCATCGCCAGCATCAAAAATAATTTTATAAAAATCGGGATTTTCATTTGCCCTCGAACGCGTTAAACCCCAGTGTTCCGTTATTTTGAACCTCATCAGGGTGTCAAGTGTTAAACCATAAACGGCACGCTGCTGTATAATCCGTCTGGGACTATGGGTTGTTCAAATGAAAATCACGATTTTTTTATTTCTACAACTCGGTTACGACGCTCGTGTATCGTAAGACCCTAGGGCATTACGTTTGATTTTGACGTGTTACGAACATTTTGACGTGTATACTTTCTAAAGTAGTACAGGTTACTTTCTGAAATGACACGTTCGATTTATTAACCAATTAAAATTTAGTCTTTTTTAAAATACCATTATATCATTCGGATATTATAAAGTGAAGTTAGAAAAGACATGTCTATTTGAAAAAAAAACATGATTTATTTTATTATTGACATGTAATTAAAATTATCATGTTAAATTGTTGATCAAATACATGTTTTTTTTTTTCTGGCCAGTTAGTGGTCATCAAGTGGTCATTCTATTTTACATGTAAAATAAAATTGCTTAATTTCGTGTAGTTGGTGAAGAGAACATGACTTTTAAATGACATGACATTTCAAGAAAAGAAAACATAATTTCAAGATACCGACATAAAATGCGCCAATCCAAAGTGTCCTTTATTTGAAATTGGACCCATGATAGCTGGTTAAATTTTATCACGTAACTTTCGAATACGTGTTGTTTTTGTAAAATAACACTTCATTTCTAATTTTAACAACGTAACTGTGAAAAATAACACTCATTTCTTAATTTACGTGTAAGTTTGTGAATTTACATGTTACTCTTTCAAATACATGACATTTGAAAAAGACAGTAATAAAACAGGCTACAGAATAAAATACCACCAATCAAAGTCTCCTCTATTTTAAATGTCAATGATAGCTCGATAAATTTTAAATCACGTAATTTAGAATTAACATGTTTTTTAGTAAAATAACGTGTCATTTCGAATTTTACACGAAATTTAAAATAACCCGCCATTTCTTATGTTTAACGTGTATTGTGAAGTATCATGTAACTTTAAAAAATGACATGACATTTTGAAAAGACACGTAAAATCAGGATACATCGACATAAAATACACCAATCAAAGTCTTCCGTTATTTGAAATTGTCCCAAGATAGCTCGATAAATTTTATCACGTAACAAAATTAACAATGTTGTTTTAGAAAAATAACGTTCATTTTCCACATTTTAACACGTACATTTAAATACCACGTCATTTTTTTTACGTGTAAGTTTGTGAAGTCCATGGTTATTTCACAACTTACACTTAAAATAAGTACGGAATGTTATTTTACACAGTTTGCGTGTAAAATGAATAACATGTTATTTTAACAGTTACATGTAAAATTAGAAATGACATGTGATTTTACTAAAACAACAACACGTTAATTCAAAAGTTACGTGATAAAATAAACGAACTATAATTGGTTAATTTCAAATAAAGGAAACTTTGCTGGTATTTTATGAGTGTATCCTGATTTCTCACGTGTTCTTTTCAAAAATGTCATGTCATTTTAAAAAAGTAATGAGTTACTCACAAACTACACGTAAATAAGACATGACACGTTCTTTTAAAAGTTACGTGTAAAATTGAAATAACTGTTACTTCACAAAAGTTACACGTAAAATTCGAAAGGAACATGTAATTTTAACTAAAACAACCGTTCATTCAAAGTTACGTGAGAAAATGTATCGCGCCTCTCATTGGTCAATTTCAAATAAAGGAAGACTTTGATTGGTGAATTTTTTGTCGCGGATCCTGATTTCTTACCCCGGGTAATCAAAAAAAATGACATGTCTATTTTTAAAAGTTTTTATAAACATGTCCTACAAATTTACACCGTAAATTAGAATGAATGAATGTATTTTAAAAGTTACGTGATAAAATTTAACGAGCTATCATTGGTCAATTTGAAATAAAGAAAGGCTTGATGGTATCGTGCATCCAGCTTAAAAATAACGTTGTATTTATTGCTTTCATGTTCTTCTCTAAAATGCCATGTCATTTGAAAGTAACATGTTAAATTCAAAATCACACGTCACTTCACACATTTTAGACCCTGTTTGGCCAAAAAGTAGCACTTTTTTATCACATGTAAAGACTCTTAATTGACACGAATGAACTTTTCTTTCATGTTATTTTCAAACATTCACCTTTATTTTTGTAACTTTCAGGATCTAGATTCAAGGAATCTAATTGGAAATATTCACAAAAAAGAAAAATATAAAAATGTAAATACAAATGTTCGTAACACGTTAAAATGAGACGTTTATGACCTAATGGCTAACGTATACTGTGGACGCCCGGGTTCCGAAAGAAATACCATTTAAACGCAAAACCAATGAGACGTGTTGTGTACAACTGCATCTAAATTTACATAAATAACACTGATTTATATAACATTTTTAACAATGATGATCAAGAATTGGATATTTCCCAAAATACAATTAAATGCTGATCACACTCAATACATAGGATGTCTAATAAATTTTAATTACGTAAGTGTCCACTTGAGGCGATGTCCAGTTCATAAATTCAAATAAGTTGCAGTTCAACATGAAGGTCTCAAGCGAATATCCATGATGGAATCTGAAACAAAATAACAACCCAGGATAATAAATCCGACGAGAATTTTCGTCAGTAAAAAATATTCCTTTTCGGACAAGTCTGAGATAACGTTATCTGTGCGTTCAATACGAACAATGTTCAATAGGTTCATTGACACCAAAAATTCAGAGCACTAACAACCTGATTTTTGGACAAAAATATCCCTCCGGCACCAAATGTTCACGTTAGGACACAAATTGAATCCATTGGATTCAAAATTTAAAGCCATTTTGGCTTGAAAGATGAAGCGCAGACAGATTAGCTTCCACTTGTTATCTAAGTATCAGTTGCACATGGTATACGACACTGCATCGATCATAATGGAGGTCAAAGTTAACTTTTGGCAATTTATTACTGGCATGGTCTCCAGTGAGCACACTATATCTTTTTTCGAGTGGGTTTCCACATATCAGAAATAGCCTATTACATCATTCTTACATTTGAATCTCACCAAGAATATGATGAGGCAATCTTTATGCAATAGGAAATTCATGAGACATCATTGGAAAACTACCCCTATATGATGCAATCTTTGTTTTGCGACAATAAACTGGGAAAATCCCAAGCTATTTATTAGCCTTAGCTTTCTAGAATCTCTGATTGTAAACAGTGTCAACTCAGTACAGCACTGGGGAAATTCCATTTCTCTAATGGTTAAAAATAAGTAGTACTTTCTCTTTGAAGAAATCTTTTCTCCAGTAAACTAGCGCAGTAAAATAATCTAATTATTTTTTCACGAAGTGGGAGGATACTTAAAACACTTCAGTTATCTATCTTTTATTTATTAACCATCAGACCATATTTTATCATGGCAATTGGAATCAGTAAATCCTAAAACAAAACCGAACATAGCCCGTCAGAAGGTTAATTGCAGGAAATTAGCCCAGGTGTCATGTCAGTGCCTGGAGAATGGGGTGGATAGAATGCACGTATTTGGTTAATTTTGCAAGTAATGTAATTTTGTCTTGTTTTTACAGCATTATTTATCGATATCTAAAAAGTTTGTTTATTATTTCACCGTTATTAATGATTGTAAATAAAACGATGAAAACAAAAAAAAATGCGGCCCGGCTGCTAAACTTATGTGTTAGGGGTAGATTTACTGTTGCTTTTCTTTTATCGTCATTTTTAAAAAGAATTTAACTTAATTATGCAAACACGAATTGAATTCTAATGTGTAGATAAAAAGAATCATATCTTGTTTAAATTTACTTTATTGATCATAGTTGATCAAGAGAGTACTGCATTTTTGCTCAACTGGGATGATTCAGTTTTTCAATTAAAGATCTTAAACGTGGATTGCAGTCTAGTTTTAGATAATCGAAAAAGAAATGACTTATTTTGGAATTTCAGAGAGTTAATATAAAACACAATCCTGCAAATGTCGGTGACAACCCGAATCATCAGACACTTTCAAACACACCACGAAAAGATCCTGAATTTAAGCCATATCAGCGATTCTCACAATGTACAAAAAGCGCGACCCCTATGTTTCATCAAATTCATTTTGGCACTGTTGCATTGGAAATTGGTGTACGTAAAGAACCCCCCCCCCCCTGTTAAAGGGCTAAGCATTAACAACGCCGGATTGTTAAGAGAATTATGATTTTTATGTTTTGTTTTTACTATAAAAGTCTGGATCTCCGACTTTTTTTTAAGGCACGAAAATAGACGTAAATGGCATCTTCAATGAGCGCTGCCGAAAATGCCTAAGTGTGTTTTTCAAAAAAGAAAAGTAATATAAAGGTGTTGATATGACCTAATATCGCAATTAACAAGAGACCAAATTGAGCATTTGAAGTTTTGGGAAAAAATGACTGATAGTGGCTTTAAAGCACTATTGCATCCAATATGATGTTAAAAACAGGGGCATAAAACATATGTAATAGGTATATGGTATATCTGTTTGCCAGTCAAAAGATTTCAAGTAAGTAGAATTTAGGACGCACGCCTGAAGGATGGAGGAAATGGAAAGTACAGACTTTTTACTTATTGAGAGATTTTAGTTCATTAGGACACTAAGCCAATATTTTTTGGGGGGGGGGGGGAGGGTGTGCACAATTTGTGACAGTGCCATTTTAAAAACCCAATATGGCTGCCACCATTTCCAAAATCACTAAATCCCATTAAGTTATTCAGATATAGAGACACAAATATTCTCGGTACTCCGGTGTTTGGTTTTTTAAGCACGAGAAAGTGTTGGTAATGTCATTTTAATAATTACCTGGCCACAAATCAATATGGCTGCTCAAAAAGTCAAAATGCTCTCGGAATCATTAAAATGCTCTTAACACCTCATTATACCTATTACGCTACTGAAGACTGATGAACACCTAAAATATGTTTGCAGGTGTTCAAAATCTGTTACAAGTGATCACACTCTGCAAGTGTTCCTTTAACACCTCTAGAATGCATTTCCCAAGCATCCGGACACGTCAAGGGTTCTGCACATTTTGCAGTTTAGCGGCTATCCAGTACAACCCCCTCCCCCTGTCTATATGCATGCTTTAGGCTTTACACTATGAATACATGTATTTGAATCATAGAAACCCTTATTTGGCATTTTCTGTAATGGACATTTTCAAAATTTCAAGATGGCAGCCAATACAGCCGCTTTAAAATAGTAAACCTAAAACTAAAGTAATGTGTATTATATGTAGTTACATCACACTAATTATTAGTTTAACGGTGTAAATTAAGGTATTGGGATAAGTATTTGACCATTTGACTTATCTGGAATTTCTGTTTCTGAACATGCAAAAAATTGTTAAGATGGGGGCCCAATGTAGTCCTTTTTTTTACCTCTTTAAACTAATTTAAATTATCGATAGATCTGGATTGTATTTAGTTAAAAACCCAATGGATTATTAAAGGTTAAATTAAAGTATGAAGATGTATGTCTTTGAGCATTAATAACTGTATCTGGTATATTGTTTTGACAACATCCTTAAATTCAAAAATGACGGCCAGTATATTAGGACTATATGACAATTCGTAGTTGTAAAGATCTAAAGGCAGCCATATGGCTTCCATCTTGATGGTAAGTTGGTTAACACACTTGAAATGTCAGATATGAATTCCTACTGGGTATAGAGCGCAGAATTATGCCTCTATCACAAATACTTGATGAGTTATGGTCACGTGAATGAATCTTCAGGGCATATTGGGTTTTTTAGGGTGGCCATATTGGATTTGATGGTAATGTTGTGATCAAATCACGTCAATAGACCGCGTCCAAAAGATTCCTCCGTGCTTTAAAACCTGGATCTAGTGCATAAAAATTATGCGTAATTTGAATGAATTGAGAGTGATCGCGGCCAATTGGATTCTAGAAAAGGGACTGCACGAAGTTTGCATACCCTCCAGAAAATAGAAATTATTAGCTTAGGTCATCATGACAAACAAAAACAATCAATAGAAAAGGTCTGTCCTCTTTTCCCCCTTTTCCACCAATTCCTCTGACTATTTCGCAAATTGCTGCACCGAGTATCATATACGTCAAAACACACACGAAAGTATACGTGAATTAATCAAATTTTGCAGCATATGGTGTAAAACACATTGCATGAAACCTTATATGTGCCACTGTAAACGGTAATCGGTTTGCAAGTCAAAGGTTTCTGCAGATTATCAGTTGTATCACCTATTTTTCCAGGTTTTTGTTCATCTTTGTCATTTTATTTCCATGCTGGCATCTTTGTTCGTACGGATACATGAAGGTCGATTAACACTGCATGGTTTACAAGGCATTCATAGTCCAAAAAGTTTTTGTTCTCAGCTTCAAGTCTTAAGTCTATCTTGGAGATTTTGGTTGCAAATTGCTGACTTTTTCCCCATTCTGTTGAATTGAAATAGAAAAAATATTAATGATTGATTTGGTAAAACAAACAAGAACGAACATGAATGAGAAAATCCCATTTCCCGCCAATTCCATACGACGGACAGAAAAAGTTCATGTCGTATATAGGGCAAAGAAGAAATGATTAAACAGAATCACGTCTTCTAAAGCTTTTGCCGCTTCTTCTTCTTCTTTCTACATTTGAATCGCAGCGATTTCCGATTCGTTCTGTCGACTCCGACGTCGTCCTCATCTTTGAGCATGAGGTGATTAGCTGATTAAACGATAAGAGAAAGTATTTGGATAGAAATAAAATTAAATGTACGTTAAAAGTGGTATGTAAAAATTGTGTGGAAGAGTATATAATTATCTTGCGGGTATAAAATCGCATTTTCCCCGAATGGCCCTTATTTTTATATACCCACAGATTTTACTCAATTATAATTACCCTACACCCTAAAAATATTTTCAGCAACGGGGTCATTAAATGACCCCGTTTTTAGTCACATGCACCGACTAAAAATGGGATTAAAATTGTAACCACTTTTGTGTCAAAAACGTGTGAAAATGACCCTTTTTGTGTCATAATTTTGACCCCTTTTATAGTCGGTGCATAGTGGACTTGGCGTTTTTTTTTGTAGTGTGTAATGACCGTTTATAATCCTTACTTTCATATAAACTTAATATATGATACTCATCGGGTTATTTTAATAAGTACAATGAATAGTGTTTTCTTCTGATTAATAGTCATAGATGTTACATTTATACAATGGGGACTCGAACCAAATTAATCATTTTTACGACCGTGTTATAAAATATAATACGCACACGTATTGGTATCAGTGTTTAAACAACACTAAATAAACAAAAGCAAAACACCTTTACATACCTTATTGTTGTATATGTACAACACATTGGGGTAGAGATGATCCAAAGGTACCCTCGTCACCCGATGTGGAAATCCAAAGGAATTATAATAATGTTTTTGATGCTCGTCATGAGAAAACCCATTTACCCCCGCAGAGAAATAGTCCTGTCCCATATTTGGTGACCTGAGGGGTCACCGTCGTCATACTTTGTTTACTTGCGTCTTGCGACCGGGTCAATAAATCCATCGCGTGGCTTTTTTCTTACCTTTTTTGTTTCCCATTCAGGGCGGGGCCTTTATCCTTTTGTCAGCAGGTTATTTTATTCTGGTATCACTCCATGTCAGACTGCGTCAAAGAAGGATAAGTTATTTTCTCCCCCACCCACCACTCCCTATTTTAGCTTGTGGAGTACCCTAGTTTTTCATAATGCTCTTCGTATCAAGGTTTAGCGCAGTATACACGTATACTTTGGGGTGATTTATTTAGGTGAAACAAATTATGATTTGGATAGCTTATGGCTTAAATCTTCTGTTTTTGAGTATTTTGGTTTATACGCAACTTTTAATATTTAATTGAATTAACTAATCCAATATGCAACTAGTCTGCAGGTATTTCCTGCGAGGATGCTCGAAAACCTTCTCTCGTGTATTTTTGTTGCAATAATTTTCAAATAAAATGATATAAAGTGTAATGATTTCATTTACATATATTACTCTATTATATTTAGATTATGCCAACTTGCTTTCCGCGGTAACTCTCTCCTGCGAAGATGCTCGGAACCATCTTTCGAGTATGTTCCAAAATGTATTGAGTAAATGCTAGTAATGCTTAAGGCTTCAGTTTTGCTATTTTGCTCATTTTTCTGCTTTCCTTTGCGTAAATCACGTCGGGTTTGGGTGTATTTCACACATTCGTTGTTTGTTGCTTTCGGGTAATTTCACTTAGGATTAAAATTGGGAATCTCACCATTATATTATTTTGCTCGCTTATAACTGCATAAAATGCTTGCCTTGCGTAAATTCACGTCAGGGTTGGGTGTAATTCACACATTCTCTTTTGCTTGGCATTGCGGTAATTTCACTTAGGACAGAAATTTGGGAATATCACCATTAAATATTATTTTGCTAGCTATAATCTATAAATGCGTTTTGCTGCTTTTCTTAGGATTTTCCCTAAGTTTGATCCGGGTCCTATCACCACGTGTCTTTACAATTTATATTGGTGCTATGCTGCTTTACTGAAGGCCGGCCTTTGGCCATATATATATTGTTTAAAACCATTTTTTTTTTTCTTTTTACATACTTATGTCACCTTTTTTATGCGTTTACAAAGTAAAAGCTTGATCCTATGTGATGGCTGACATGCGATGCTCAAAAATGTTTGCTTTTCCATGTTTTATCTCTGCTGTCGAGGGGTACCACCTTGTTGTAGATTAACAACCCTCGATTTTATTGAGTTCTTTGTTTAGACGATAATAGATGTCAAAGACTTACGGTAGATGTTTCTTTGGGAGACTCTTCAATGATGAGTTCCTCCATACCGCTTCCAGTTCTGTTTCTGATCGTGCCCGTAACTTTCTTTATTAGTCGGGGACAGATTAGACTCCCGAGTTTTAATACGACGTCCATCATACGGAGAGCAGCACCTTTCGTCTTAGTGGTAGGACCGCCTTCCTGGTTTCGACATTGTTTGGTTGTCACTCAATAATCAATATTCGTGATTAATTCGAATTTTAAAATCGTTTTTTTATCCACTTTCAGAGCTGTCTGTTGGATTAAAAGTAGATGGAGAATAATGTGTGACACGTGTATGGCAAAACTAATATCTAATAGCTAAAACAATTTTTTTACTGAACAAGGAACAACATGAATGCATTAGGCCTACTTTATAGATCTTTTCATGCATGCTTATCGATTTGGAAAACAAAGGTTTTTGGATTTGTTTTGAAAAGTGTTTAAAACGAATTTAACACACCAGGTTTTTCCAATTCCGAAAACAAACACATGGTTTATCTACCCAATGTAAGAATTCCAAAATGGGGGTTTTAAAATTTTAAAAAAAGTGTTGTCTCAATTGTTTTTTACTCGAATAAAATAATCATATCGTTTTATCAAAAAACAAGTTTTCCGAATGTCAGAAAAACTGGTTTCGTCGTAACCCGTTTTTTTTCAGGAACATTTTTTGTCTATAATTCGAACAGTTGATTGAATAACAATGAATGTAATTCTTCGAATGTAAAAAACCTCGTTCATCAAAATTCGAACAACCGTAATTCCGTGTTTTTTCATCGATGTTTTTTTTCACTCGAAAAAACATGTTTTTTTGCAAACTTTTTAGTCATAATCGACACAGATAAATTGTTTTGTACAAAATTTTTAAAACTTGGTTTATCAAATTGGGAAAATCAGATTTTTAATAATATTCAAAATCATGTTTTTTTCAAACAAAACATGATCTATAAACATGGTTTTCCATTTTTGCAAAACATGGTTTAATCAAAAATTGTTAAAAATTCATTAAAAACATCTGTTTATCTGCGAAAAAACGGTTAATCGATCGGAAGACAAGGATTTAAATTAAACAAAAAAGCACTGCAAAAACAATGTTTAAAACGTGGTGGCAAATAGTGTTTATAGAGATTTGGACATGGTTTTAATTCCTAAAAACTTTGGCATCAAATTATACACACCTAATGTCCAAATCCTAAAACATGTATAGATTTTTAATATGTTTGATATAAGGTGTTTTAGAATATTAAACAGACATTCAACGTTTAAGAAACGTGGCAAAATGTTATTTAGAAAGTGTTTCAGTTCTAAGGCACTGTTTTTGGCAGTGAGGTTAATCGGTGAAAAAATATTGTTTTCGATCGACAAACAAAATTTATTGGCGACTAAAACATGTTTATATCGATAAAAAAAACATGGTTGTTCTATAAACACGTTTATATATCGATTTTCCCGAGAATACGATTTTATAACCGAAGAACCGGTTTCCCGTCGAAAGACATGCTTAATTAACGAAAATCAGGGTTATCGGGAAGAAGAAGAAAAAACTAGTTTGTTGGGCTATTATAGACCTCGACGAAATAACTAGATTAGTTATTTCGTCTCAGATTAGACATTATGTTCCAAGGTGTGTACTTGTGTGTATTAAGGTGCAACGAGAGATTTCACATATCAGGGTGTCCCGCTAATCAATCGAAAGTCACTAATTTTTGCTCTGATGTGAAGCTTCCATAAAAAATATCCCCATCATGACAAATAAGCTGAGAATTGTTTCTTTGGTACAAAATTGTGAAATGCTAATTTCGTATAGGAGCAGAATACGAAATTCAGCCTATGTTTTCACATTGAAATATAATCAAATCAAAAAAAAAAAAATCAATTTTTTCTCTCTTTTAATATATTTCTGTAGCCAATACAAAGTAAGAAATCTATTGAGTTGTCTAATCTATATGGAATTACTATTTTGACAATAATTTGGGGCTGTCTCAAAATCTCTTGTTGCACCTTCAATGTGGAAACCTTTTGTTCGATGCATTTCGATGATCAATCTGCGAATAAAAGAATCTGCATTCCACTGTGCAGTACAATGATACATTTGCCATACACATGTGATATTAAAATCTCTTTTTAAATCGAATAATTTTTTGCAATGACTTCTTTCTTGTATGGATATTTTTTGGTTGACACCTGCTGCGAATGGAAAACAAATAATTAAAAAAGCAACTACATTATAAACACAAATAAAACCAAATTCTCGGAAGAGGCTCGCTGATTTCGTCTCGTCTAGTAAGGCCCTATACATAGAAAATCCATGGATAGAGGAATGTCTCACCACACTTTTTTTTAGGGACAGGGGGGGGGGTTTGTGAACTAATACAACTATAACTCGCTCTAAACCTGAAAATGACTTTTATGTCCTTAAATATGTAAAAACATGCTGAGATAGAAGGTTAAATACCGATTTTTTTGCATTTCTTCACTGAAAACACTTAATTTCGTGAAAATTATAACATTAGATCATTTTGTTTGCAAACACTTTTCTCTTATCACAAGCTATACTGACTCGGACTCATTCCCACCTCCCCCACTTTTCGAGCATTTCAGCCATGACTACATTTGGGTCCTGGAAAAGTCAAGCATGGACTTTGCACTAGTGAAGTACCGCTTCTCGTCATTGTTTGATGATCCGGGTGGGATCTGTATAAGACACTATTACTATGTACGTCACTTACCCCAGTTACCTCGAAGGTTTATTTCTCATGTCCATTTAAGTTGATAAAAAATAAAATCTTGAATTTATTTGTTTTAATTCCCAGACGTCAAAACATATCACCTCTCCGCACACAAGCTCCTTTGACTGCAGAAACTAACAGCTCCCCTGTTTATGTGAAATTGCAAGAAATGTACGTCGTTGCATCACCGCGTAAATAAAATTAGTTTCGAATTCTAGACTATTCTAAACCTGTACTGGTTACCACTGCTCGGTAGTGGGCATAAATTTGCATAAACTTAGAACTAAAATGGATAAGGGAAATGTAATTTTGTTTGTTTGTTTTTATTTGTTTGTTTTGCTTGTGTTTTTTGTTTTGTTATTTAAAAAAATTGGGAAATTTGTTTTGGATCAACCACCATTTATTAAGCAATGTATCTCAGGCATATCTAGACTTAGTTTTTTACGTAAATCTTAATGTGTGAAGTTTTTACAGTCGCGGCTCATGTCCACCTACAACGGTTAAAGATGATCGGCATTCGATCAGTGACTCTTGTTTCACGCTTTCTTCGTACGTCTATGGAGCTCGGACTATGGCTCATTTACAGGATCACATAAGTTTATCACTAGTCCGAAGGTGCGATATAATTATGTAGATTAGCTTTTGATTGCATCAGAAACGTAATACTAAAATCGTAAAGAAAAAAAACAATGATTATACGTTGACACAAGGTTTGGACAATTCAGATTCCCACCCTATGAATGCAAATCATGGAATAATATTGTCCCATATGCATATTGTATGGGCTAATTCCCTCTTCGCCTCGTTAACATACATCATGGAGAATGGTTATACCCCCGGGGTTCATTGACATGACTGGCACTTTTCACAGGTTTGGGTTAAGCCAATAACCCGACGGATTGTGAAGTCAATAATTTTCATAATTCTATCATGATATTACTAAAATTTATTGAACGAGGATTAAAGTGATGTTTGCAATGTCACTGGGCCCGAGGCTGCCGTAGAAAATCTACGTAAGAATTCCTGAATAACCCGTTGGAAATCCCCAAACGAGCAAGATCGTGTCACCCCCTCCTACTTTTCATGCATACCTCCGTAGAGGGCGCCACATATGGTTTCATCGCAAAACCAAAGATGGCGGCCAATCCTCATTCAATATAGCAAATTGAAGGCCAAGTGATTGCAGGAATTCATGCAAATGAATCAATCTGATGCAGGATTGTGGCAATACAGAGTGCAAACCACAAACCGATTGGGTGTTTTGATGTGGCGGATGGGTGTTCCATGGCCGATATTTCGACATCGCCCTCTCCGTATTTATACATCATTGTTTAAAAATATATGTGGATTTGCTCTTAATAGTTTTGGCAAAGAAAATATGTTAGATTTCTCCCATAAATTAATACATTCAGGGTCCATTCGATTTCTACACCATCACCAATGTCATCGCGTCATAATTCTTCACATATTTGTATGTATTTCTCATGGCAGTAATTCACAAGAGGTTTAAGTAGCTCTAATTTCTCACATATGTTTATAAATTATTTCGAGTTGTTTGTGATCAGAATGATGATCACCTCGTGATATGGGACGGATTACGATTCGAAACGCTTGGGTAGAAACTCGAAGGACCCATCAAATCCGTGGTGGGCAATTGATTTGGCATTTACGAGATCTAAAACGAAGGTGGTTGGTTCGAGTCCCAACCACCAGCAAGTTCATTTTGCGATTAATAAGCTAAGTCCGCACAGGGCTGTCATCAAAGTTCTCACATATTTGTATATTTCTTCATGACAGTAAATTCCAAGCGGTTTAGTCGCTCCAATTTCTCACTGTTAAGAATTATTGCACGAGTTAAAGGTACGTTCACCCATATTTACTAAATATTAACCATTTCTTAGAAAAATGCCCTGCATTTTATTTAAAAAAAAAAAACGAAAGAAATAAACAAACATGGTGAATATATATGATTTATTGATGATGTTTTGTTTCAGTCTACCAAAAACTTCGTTTAAAAAGGTGTGAATCATTGCGATTAGCTGATCAAGTAGTCCTACTGGGGATTGGGCCGTGCACACGGCAGGTCGTGAAATGATGACCGCCAATTATGGCATGCGAAAGACTTCCATAGGTACCCCCTCGTATATATTTACATGATACAAAAATTTATTTTAATTTTGGCATTGTTGATAAAAAACGGAAAAAATAAACATATATAAACAGCTAAAATAATAACATTTTATGTTTGCAGTCAATATATGAGAGGGGGGGGTACGGTACATATGGAAGTCTTGCGCATAGGCTACTTTACGACCAACTAATCTCCTCTGTCAAGCGCTTTATAATTAAACAAAACTCTTGTCCTATTATTTGTTGCACAAAGTTCAGTGATAGATTTCACATGATAAGGAATGCACCTGTCAGTTCCTGGTATGTTAAGTTGATTGACTCTCATTGCGCAATATTTATTTTGGATGTGAGAGTGATGGCTGCCGACCAGCCCATGCGTTGTTTTGCAATTGCTGTATAAAATGGTAATTAAAAAGTGAGCCCGAGAAAAAGTATGCGTTGAAAAGAGTTACTTGGGTTTATGTCATTTAAAGAACAACTGGCACTTTTTATTTTTCAAAATTGTTGTTTTTTTTTTTTTGCGTGGTTGTAAACTTTTATATATAGGTTATTAACGCATCACCTGAAATGATTAAGGCAAAATCAGTGCTACTTATTATAAACAGAAAAACAACTAGGAGTGGTTTTATTCGCAATCGTGGATCATGTGTTAAACACAGAAAACACACGCCGGAGTTGATTCCCTCGGCATCCACCCTGTTAGACTTGTCCTGTGACTTTTGTGGCTTTTAATATCAATGAGTACAAGTCTGTGCTAAATAACACATTGTTGGTTACGGCATAACCCAAAAAATTGGCTAAAATTTACTATAATGTCTAGACGTTGCCTCCCGAACCCATCGAAAATCTTTCCATCGCATTTCGCCATAAAAAATGGCATACTCAATGATTAAACCCAGCTATATTACTTGAAATCATATTGATCATTTTTTGGAAATTAGGGGCGAAAAATTGATTTCCCGCCGCGCTAAAGCGAACCATTTTGATTCTTCTCGCGCATTGTGCCCTAATTAATTACATGTAAATGGTTGTTTTGAGTTAAGATATACTAAATGTTATTATGTAGAACAAGACCTTTTTACAGCAATCAAAGCATTTTTCCTTTTGAACCCCTGTATTGAATTTACCCCTTCCTATTTTCGCCCACACTTTTATAGGGTCAACCCCAGATGAATTTGTTCATTAACCTTCATAGAAGACAAATACACTATAAATAATGCTCAGCTCTACACGCCGTTCACGTAATTGCTCAAGACCCCCCACACCCCAACTACTATACTCCTAGATTAATTAAATGAAGGGGGTTTCAATATATACCTGAAGGGCCAAGATAATACCAAACACGTGAAAAGAAGTTCCCACTTGAGGCAAAATAACACCTGAATATTCTTAGGTTTCCCTTTATATTTTAGAGCAAGTCGAGGCCGGAAAACGGTGGTTGGCGGCCGGATTTGGCCCGCGGGGCCGCGCCACTGAGAACCCCTGGCATAGGAACACAATGAAAATTGGCGTACACACAAATGTTAGTTTTATGATTGCTTCCATCAGTTTTAATTACAGGGTTAGTCAGTCAAAACAAAGGGGGCTTAACAAAAACAAACAAAACAAACAAAATGACCAAACGAAAAGGGGAAGAAAAGAAAGGAAATACATTTCCTTCATTTAGAAAAACCTCCAACGGCATCTCGTGGGTCAGCTTTTTAACATCTCAACGTTAGCTCCAAGCGTTTGTCGACATCTTTTTTAACGGGCCAGGGTTATACACGGTCAAAAATGAAAGGAGGTCAAACGTTTTTAAAATGGTTCAATTTTAAACCAAATGGGCATTCTATAAATTTTACCCCAGGATGACTTGAACTGTTATGAGCTTATGGGCAAACTATACCTTTTTAAAATTCGTAGAAGTAGCTGACTTTTTTAAAACAATTCGAACACTTAAAAATTACTTCTGTATAAAAAAAAAATGGGTGCGTCCCGCAGGCGGAGTGCCCATCTCCGTCATTGGCGTTGAGGGACAGACTCCCTCAATGTTGATGTGGGGGGGTTCGCCACTCCTCCCGCACAGCGAGTCTGTTTTGCATTCCCTGTAGAGCTAGGTTATGACAGGCCCTAACTCTTATGGTTGGAGAGAGGCAAGCGAGCGTAAAAGTGCCTTGCCTCAAGTGCACAAACACATTGGAGGACAGCGGGGCTACGAACCACAACCCTTACGCGTATAAGGCGAGAGCTGATCCACTGCACCACATTTTTAATATTTTTACATATGGGAGGTGGAAATCCTGTATTAGAGCGGACATTTTGAGAACAAAAGTTAGTCCACTATATTGACACCAAAATTGTGTTTTGTTGGCAATACTTAGGGTTAAATCTAAACTTATTTGGAACCCAGTCCGTATACCGATATATTAGACACTTTGTATATGAATGCCACGAATAAATTGATTGTAGGGAATTTAACCAGCTTAAAACACTGGTTCCGTAATTAAAGATGACAAATACAAAACTTTGTATTCTTTTTTTCTTTTAAAAGAAATGCGGGCGTCAACGAAGTTAGTAATTGCATTTGAAAAGGTGCAGAATAGAAATAAATGTATAAAAATATAAAATGCAAGAGTTTTGCTTGATAAAAGTCGACTTACTCACGGCGGGCTTGAGGATTGAGGATAACAAAAGTCGGTAATTTCAAGACAGAAATGATAATAAAATTAAAAAACCGTTTTAAAAAAAAAAAAAATATTTTTCAAAACACACAAAAAATATTAATATTGGGGGGCGGCATGTGTCGGGGCATGTTTCATACGAATTACAATACGGATTCTTGTCCTTAAAAGACGGTATTCATAATGATTAAATACATCAACACAGTAAAACAATTATTCCACGCGGAAATGCAAAACTTTGTTACGAGGGGTGGTTGTGGACCGATTTCAAATAATGAAAATTGACTGGAGGCTTCTAAACGAGGAAAGTACGGATACAGCAAGGTTTGTTCAACGATGTCTTATTTAGAGAAATATTCCGACGTTGGTCACAAAGAACCTTGATCAGAAGGAGTGACTGTGACCGAACCGGAAAAGATTTTCAAATAGGAATCGTTGAACAAAGCTTGTATTACCGGGGATCCGCTTATTGATAAGAGTGAATGGCAATCCTGGAAATTAATGTTGCCACATTTAAATTCATTTTGAAATCATTCCACCTCTTTCCCCCAATGCAGAGTGTTGTCCAGTTCCGTATCATCAGCACAGCCTGGCAGGGGCCCTCACATTGTATAGATGGGGGGGGGGGGGGGGGGGGGGGAGGCAGTAGTGAAGTGGAAGGTTTGTTACATGCTATTGAATCCTAGTTTGGAAAATCACATTTATTGTAAATACCCAGGGAAAATCAAATAGTACAGCGTAGTGTGGCAACTATTATTTCACGGATTGTGGGTTGATGTTAAAATCATTAGGATACCGTTTTTGGTCCAGGTGTATTGGCACACTGTAGAATTGTAACTCAGTCCAAAGAATTTTCTGCACATAAGCATTGTTATCAAATTGGCAAGAAGCAGCATTTTGATAATGATCAAAATCAGAGACTGTTTGATGATCGACTCCAAATCATTAGATTCACGCGAAGGTACGTGCTATAGTCACGCGAAGCTGAAGGGAGAGTTGAGTATTCGAAACGCGAAAACACAAAAAGTCACAAACCACTACAATACATGAGAAAAATACTGAAGTATAAATAGAATATTTACAATAGGCAGTCAAGTTTTCTGCAAAGTTTTAATCACATTTTGTCCAAAATGTGTCACAGGCTGGCGGTGAAGTGGGATCGTCCATGCATTTCCAGTGCGCCTCATTAACCACACCGTGGCGCTTCTATTATCGTTGGTCAAACATTTTGTGACGTTCATGGTGTCTTGTGTTCGTATAATGCCATTGGACGACCTATGTGCCTGCATAATGTCCGTCAGTTTTGTTTTTCAGCCTCAGAGTTTTGTCTCTCCCACTTCATCTTGAAGCTGTGGTGTAATGATTGCTGTTCCTCCCACACTCCTGTTGATATTTTTTTTTTATAAGTTATTAAAAGAGAAAAATTTTGTAATTAATAGTTAAAAGGGAAATGTTATGATAATAGGGCCTTCCCTTTCTAAAAATTAAGTTAGGGCCTACATTTGTCGTGGGTTTTCATGTTGTAATAAGAATAAAGCTTGTATTGTTCACTTAAAATTTTTGTCGTCGTCTTGGGAAGTCGAGATGTCTTTAGAAGTGTGCCCTTTGTGTACTTTACTTATTTGTTTTTTAAATGGTTAGGGGCGATAGTAATTTGATGAATTTTTAGGGGGTGAGTTTGTAATTGGCTTTTCTTTGCTATGGTAGTTTGCCTCAGCCAAGCTTGCGCGCACGCAGTTTTTCCCCAACACCGACAGGAGAGAGCCAATTACAAATGAAGTCCTTCGGTCACATGATATAAAATCTAAACGTATCCACTTTTTAGGGAATGAGAGAGATTAAGTTGGGGGAGAGGACCGACCTCAACACAATGGCCATACAAAAATTCACGTGCCCCAATATGGGTCTTATTATCAGCCTCCATCATGGGCCAATTTGGGTTATAGAGATGGATACTTTTCCCAGACTTTTATAACATTTATTGGAAAACTAAAACCATATTCGCAATTTGAAGCCAAAGTTCCCAAATTTTCTTACCAGTACACTTTTTAAAATAATTATAAATTGGTAGTAAATTGGGCGACAAAATCTACATCTCCGATATAGCTATGGTCTCATTTTCAGCGAAAATTGGGTAACTATCCTTCGGCTCTCAAAGAAACGTCCCTATACAAATCCAAACCAATTGAGACGGGGGGGGGGGTGGTGAGGGCGCAAGCCGGAGACGATGCTATTGATCACTAAATGTATATTCTATATAGGCTTTAAGGAAATAACACCCCAAGTCACGTGACGTGGTAATATGGCTTCCAAATGAACCGCACGCCATATTTAGAAGCCTCTCACAGCTAGGCTATTTTGACTATTTGAAACTTATTTTTATTCATGAAATTCTCTGATATTTAGGATGGAGGAAATCGACATTTTTTAAAATTTGAGGCAACCATAGTAATCGGCAGATGATTCAACAAGGTTTAGCTTAATCAAGGATCAAATTAAAACAATAGGAGTCCTTATTCTTCGACCTTTTCTTAAATTTTTCACCAATTGGATTAGAAGTTAATAATTTCAGAAGTGGAAAAAATGCTGTCGCTGAGTGGGTTTCGTTTTTTTTTGATCGTATATCGCCTGCTCTCTAAAACTACTATCCATCCGGTTATTTTTTATTACCACCTACGTGCATGGAATTGGAATCTTGTAAAAAATAATTGCTGGTTAAGAGACTCCGTTTTCTAAAGCCTTGCCGCTTCCTTTCGTTTGTTCTACATTTGATCGCAGCGACTCGATTCGTTCTCGGTCGAATCCGGCGTCGTTCTTCTTCTTCCGGGTTGATGCTGTATAACAAAATCAAAATCAATAAAATCAATGTATTGAAATCTGAGGAGGTGCATAATGCAAAGATGAAATAAATGGAAAAGTCATGAGACACATAAAGGCGGCGGATGGCGGCGCCAGACGTTTTTTTTTTGGGGGGGGGGGGTTTGGGCTGAGGGAATTGGGAATTTTTTTTTGGGGGGGTAAAGTGAAATTAATGAGGGGGAAAAACATCAAAAAATTTTGAAGCTTTTTAACCACATTTTGGCGCCAAATCGCTGAATTTTTGCCAAAATTCGCCATTTATCTTCCTATACGGTGTGGGGGGTGGGGGTAGGCAAGGAACCAACAACTCCCCCTCTGGTGCCGACACTGAAGCGGGGAGGGGTTGCAAGGGACACGTTCGCCGCTAAATCCCAATTCGCATCTCGCGGAAACTATAGATCACTTGCAAAACGATTTACTCTTGTCCCCTCCCCAAAAAGATGCTCCGTCCCCTCCACGGGGACACTTACGACTTTAAGATTCAGGTTTATGCGGGTCACTGCAAAAACCTGGAGTTCAAATGTTAACATCAAGTCGTGTCAAGCTTGGTCGGTGTTTATTTTTTCTGTGTTGAAATTTAGAATTTCATACATCGGTGTTGCTGCACATTTTAATTATCATTTAATAGTGATCTGCTCATGAAATGTTAGAGGTAAGCCGTTAAAATGAAGCAAACATTACAAAATCAATATTTTCTACTAATAGTCAGAATTTACAAGAGAAATGTTCACACCAAAGTTTGGTGTTAAGTAACACTAGAGGGTGTGGCCCATTGATCCAGGAGGTGTTATATTAAACACAAGTAGTGGTCAATTTGACCCGCAGGTTAACACCAGCAGTGGTCAATCATATATTATACACCAAAATTTGTGTTAATAACACACTAACGTGGGTAGTATTTACACTGACATAGTGAAATCTAACAACAGTTGGTGCGGTCCCCTATTGCTTCCAGGATGGGTTAAATAACACCCATGGCGTTAAAGCACCCTCCAGTTTTTTGCAGTGTGCATATGCTAAGAGACATAAGGCCTCACTTTTCCACAGCCATGAGCAAGATGTGGAATAAGGGCGTTATTGCCTAACTTTCACACAAGAAGCAGATGGTGAAAAGTGTTATAAGCAATTATGTCTCTTATCCCTGCACCCCAACCTTAAATCTAAAGATCGTAACTATAAGAGAGAGAAGGGACAGTAAACAAAGAGACAGAGGAGACAGACAGAGAGACGAAAGAGAGATTGAAAAAGCCAAAAGACGCCAGTGGCTTTATAATATGATTTTTCTAGTAAAATCAGATGATGTCCTATGCCTTAATATTAAAGACGAAAGAAGAAACTGCTTACAGATTGAAAATTATTGCAAAAGATTGGGATCTAAAATTCCGATTGAAAATATAATGAATTTGGATTTGAATTTCACTCTATAAGACCTGAATTCTCAATCTTAATTTTAGATCTTTCCCTCGCCTCAATTTTCCATTTAAATTTTAAATTTTATGGTGTTTTTTTGTGTTTTTAAACAAAAAACCAAGTGAAACTTTTGAAATAAAGAGAGGAAGTTTCCTTTCCTAAGTACTCACTTATATAAAATGCTTTTATACTCTTGACATCTTATAAAGCCTACTTTAACTTCCTGTAGATGGTCTCTTTGGCTATCGTCAATGAACAGTTCCTCCTTTCCGCTTTCTGATCTTTTATTCATATAGTGCTCCGTAACTCTTCTTTTATCAGCGGGGATAGATTGAACTCTAATGCATCAAATACTACTTCATCTGGTCGCGAAACATTCTCTGTCTTCAGCGTGTTCAGCTTCCGCAGGTAGGCCTGGGCTCACTGCTATCTTTTGAGGTGGTTTCATCATTTGTTTCGCGTCGTCGTTGGCATTTCGAATCGGAAGACAACCCTCTTATAGATACCACGAATCGAAACGGTCTGGAGAAATTAAAAGAAATAATATGCAATAATGACAAGTTGGAGTGGAAGAAGCTAATTCTTGGAGCTTCATAACATATAGTCATGCCTATTTAATGTAACTATTTCCCAAATGTAGGAGTAGCTAATCAGTCCTAAACATGTCCTAAATATGGGTCCAGTATGAAACACATAAACAAACAAAAGCAAAACCAAAACATGAAACAAAATACCCCTAAGCTCCTAAAGTAATATTTTTTTAAACATTTTTGAAGACGGCAATATCATATGTGTAGGCCATTTGTGTGTAGGTCTATATAGGTGTAACATTACGGAATAAAGCGAAATCTATAATTTTGCACACCTGATATTTGGTCGTTGTGCTTACGGTCATTGCCAGACATGTGACTATTACCTATTCTGACTGCCTGACGACCCGCCCCCATCCCCAGCCGATCATGATCTCGTGATCATATAATAGGCCAGGCATAATAAAGGCTGACTCAGAGATTTCCCGATGAGGGCGCTCTCAATTTTCAAACAAATCGAGTTTTTTGCATATACATAATGCTTGTCCATATACTAATCACTGTGTGAAATAACAATATAGCTCAAATCGAAGTCCTTCATATAGAAAATCACAACTTTGTTCTAAAATTCCGGATCCGGAAATGTTGTTATACACGGTATCCTATGGCACTGTTATACTGTGCATAAATGTTTACTGCATCAAAACGGAAAATCCGATTCATCTCTAACTTTGGAATTAAGCATTATAGGTGACTATCTTTAGTTCTAGATGTCTATTTTTAATTACTACACCAAAAAAAATATATATTTCAAAATCTCTGCGTCAGCCTTTAATTAAGAATGTCACTTTCTACACACTTGACTTTCTTACCTGTTCGCTAATGACAACCTCCCGTTTTCATGGAAAGTAAAGGCATATTTAAATTGCATATTTTTCACGTATGTTCACGTGTATCAACATAAACATGTCACTGCCTGCTAAATATGCGACACTGGTAAAATTGGCAAGAAATATACACGCTTGCATCAGCCAGCTCGACTGATTTTAATGGAATTATTCTAGAAGATTCCGTGAATCTTTGATCTAATATCTCGCTAACGCGAGTCGTAAACATACAAACGGAATAAACCGTGACCTTGTAGACGATGCTATTCTAATTCATGAATGTGGAATACGGCGCTGTTGCAATAAATTTTACCATTGTGATATCTTTACCGATTCAGGTATCTTACAGAATAAAGCTCATGCATGACAGCTTAAGACTAGCTGAAGCGGAAAAAATATCATTAGGCGACGAAAAAAGAAAACCCTGTTTTACGGGCGAGCGGACCTTTCGAGTAGGGTCGGTCGGTCGGGCGAAATTTTTCTTTTTTTAATTTTTTTTTCTTTTCTGGAGCTCAAAATTGGCCTAAAATAGCCCCAAAATCTGAAAAATCAAGAGAAAAAATGAAATTTTTTTACAAACAAATTTTCTTAAAAATATTTGCCAAAATTGATAAATTTGGGCTAAAAACAGGCTGATTTTACATGATTTTTGGAAAAACTAAAAAAAAAAAAATTCTGCAAAACTGAAAAATCAGGGTCGGTCGGGCCCGTAAAACAGGGTTTTTTATTTTCGTCGCCTTAGCGGTAGAACGCACCATGGGTTTCGGGTATATGAATCACAGATCGACACCTTCAGTGTCACCTTGATTGCACCACAAACTGAAATAGTAATACACTGTTAAGCCCTATTATTTGGAAATTGGATATAAAAGGTTCAACCTCGACAACCATTTTCATGAATAATTTGGAAAAATACGCCGCAAGAATCATTTCATCTATAAGCTCTTTCACGAAGCATTTACCCATTTTAAAACTTTGTGATTCTAAGAACTAACCAGAGATGTTCAGCAATACATCCCTCTGGTGAAAAAAAAGTTGTGTAATAACAAAAAATATACACGAATGTTATGATATTGTAGAAATAATCGAGTGGTAAACACTCGTGAAAATCGGAGCAGCGAAAAATGTAAGGAACTACCAAGTTTTTCACCATCATCATCTTCAATATTGTTATTATTGTAAACTCTAACGAAAGGTATGAAGCACTTTGAAATCTTGTCACAGCTCATGAGAAAATGTGCATGGCGAAGCCAGAAGCGATTTGGTGGTTCTAACCCAAGCAAAAATCAAAAGAAGACATTACAATATAATTAATATAAACTAAAGCTACTCCCCAAATAAAACAAACGAAAACTAAAATACAAAATGAGTGAAAAAAAATACGTACCGAGTCAATGCTAAAAACGGTTGACCAAAAGGTATAACATAACAAAAGCCGACTTTTGTAACAGCTTCGTTTCATCAGCGTATATATATAAACGTATAAATTAAAGAACGCATTTGTTTATTGGAAAACACGCGTTTAGTGGACCCTGCAGGCCTGGGACATTCACAAAGTTCCCCGATGAGAAATTTAAATATTAATCTATCTTTCCACCAGCACAGTATACCATAAATGGGAAATTACAGCATTGATTATTGTTCTTCTCCATATTCATAACAAACATGATATCAAATCAATACTCCTTATATGGTCATCGTGAAGGCTATTGCTGGTAGACATTTCGCGGCAAATCAACAGGTTCCTGTCGCGCTATAGCTACATGCTAAGCCTGACCTTGGAAGTAGTTAATTTTAAAAGAACATGACTTTGCGCAACTTTTTGGAGTATTCCTCCCATAAAAAAATACACCCGAAAAATATTATCTTGTAAGTATATGGAATAAAAAAGTCATCATCATCATCATCATCATCATCATCATCATCATCATCATCATCATCATCATCATCATCATCATCATCATCATCAATATCATCATCATCATCAATATCATCATCAATATCATCATCATCATCATCAATATCATCATCATCATCAATATCATCATCATCATCATCAATATCATCATCATCATCATCATCATCAATATCATCATCATCATCAATATCATCATCATCATCATCATCATCAATATCATCATCATCATCAATATCATCATCATCATCATCAATATCATCATCATCATCATCAATATCATCATCAATATCATCATCATCATCAATATCATCATCTTCATCAATATCATCATCAATATCATCATGTATTATCATCATCATTACGACGACGACGATGATGCTGGTGGTGGTGAAACCACTACCGTACCACAAATAAAGATATTCCAATCAGTAACCACTTACCCTTTAATGAGGTGAAGCTCCGTATTCCACTTCCGTTCCAAATACTTTCGATTGTTAGTTTGGCGACAATATCGTACATGCATACCAGGTAGCAGAGAATACAACCAATTTGGAAATCCCCGCGGAAGTACAAATCAGGAACTAATTTAGTAAAACTTCATTTTAGTTCATGCAGAGCTCAGTCCTGATGAGATATTCTTAGTCTCTCTGTTGGATATATATTTCACTGGAAAATTCTATTGAATTTCGACCATGACTGGAGTAATATCAGGAATATATATTTCCAAAGAGTTACACATCAACGTTTCACGGTAAGATATGAAGTGTGAGCCTATAATTACATTTCACCTCTGTAAATGTTTCAGATGTAAAGTGTCACATGTTGCATGAGCTTTAATTTTATGCGAATGGCAGCTCATAGCAGGTGTGCAGCTCTCTTATTGGAAACTGCAGACTACTAAATCTTTTTTTTGTACATTTTTGGTCTTTTGTAGTTTATACTAAGATTTCACTACGTTATGCAATGCCATGGTGTTTATACGGGGTCGGGATACCTTCAATGAAGGGGATGGCGTACTATATTTAGTATATGACGTCATAAAAAATGCTCAGTCTCTCAAAACCGGTAAACGTGTGGCGCAGAAAACATACCGGCTTTTCAAAGTGTAGTTTACCAATAGTAATTGATTGTTCTTGTTTTCATATTTGACAAGTCGAGAAGGCAGTGAAATCTCACGAGATTGAACTAGATAATACACTATTCAGCCACCTTCGGTCACCAATATTTTCGGTGATTGGACGCGACATGAAAGCACGCGTACACAGTTCACGCACACCAGCACAATAACAGAATGAGGTCATATTAACAATACGCCATAAACGTTTCAAAACGTCAACCCGTATGCGATGATTCAAAACCAGAAAGAATCGAAATACACTCACAAGTTATAATCACTCAAATGAAGTTATTTTGTTGGTGCAATTGTTTGTCATAATTTAGTAAGAAAGAAAAAGTGTGCGGGATTACGGGGCCTGGGGCATTTCGCAGGTCACCACAATCAATATCAATAGTTTGTTTGCAAACAAACCAGCACATTTCCCAGACCAAGGCAACTTGGCTCCGCCTTATGACGTCAAACAATGTTAACCCTAGTCAGTGTTTATACTCTCTTACAAACGCTACACTTTTTGCTGCACAATGGTTGATTAGCTGTTAAGGTTGAATACCGTGGCCGCGTGTTGTTTGGTTAACAGAGACATTCTGTTACGATGGCCAAGAGTAGTTAGAGGGCCGTAGACACCGTGAAATCAATCGCTGATCAATGTGTGAAATGCCAGGCACTTCAGACGATTGTCGGCCAAGCCTAACTCAAATATAATCAAACACCAAATAAATCAAAGTAGATTACAGCAATACAGATTGAAAAGACAAAAAAACGTTCCTGATGCTTTTTACATAAATTTAGAAGTAAACCCTTACAGTGGAGTGGCTCTCTATAATAACTCTGACGGTTTTGGAATAAGAAAATGTTGCCTTGATAACATACAAAAAAAATCAGAAAGTTTGGTCAAGATTTTATTAAATTAAATCAATGACGACGTCTAAATCTGCGATCCTAAAATTTTACGTCGTCATTGGTTTATAGTAAATCCAAAGTGACTGTGAGACCATCTTCCCTAAAAGAAGGACTTTTACACGATTTTAGGCCCACAGGTGCCAGTATTTAAGGGATTTTTTTATGATCATGGAATGTCTTGTGGATTTTGAAAACTTTTGAACACTTTTTATCCTTCAGTACTGACATGTGTTTTGTACAGGACAGTAGAGACACATTGTAAGCATTGTGGGAGTGATTGCAAACCACCTATGATTACTATTGCCCTGAATGACCTTACGATCGTAATGTTGCAAAAGCACAGAAAAAGACGGCTTGCACCCAGGACTTTTCTTTTCTGTACAGCTGTAGGCTTCATATATAAATATTTATGTATTCACCGGCACGTGTCACAAATTGAATACAGGGGCCTATATGTTATTATATCTATACATGACTGGAAAATGTGTTTGAAAACGATCCATTTCATTAGAATAGTAAAATTCATTTAATTAATATTGTCCACGAGACACGTGGTCCCGTAATCTGATTTCAACGATTTTATAATCATCAACGCTACAACGTCCCCCCCCATAGTCTCTTCATATGGCAGCCAAATCTGATATCCGTATGATGATGATGATGATGTGATGAGATGTGATGATGATGATGATGATGATGGACCGTTGTTCAAGCTTAAAAACTTTCGAAAAAAGACAAGTTGGAAGGGAATCCTATACCTTGCTACATAATCATTGAAATGTAGTAATGGAGAGAATGGAAACTGCTACAGGACTAGCCAGAGCCACGTTGTCCAGACCAAATTGGGTGATAGAAAAACCCAGCCTGCATACAAACTAAAACATTGAGAATTTTGTAAGGCAAGCAATCATCGTAAAGCCATCATGCACAAGAGGAAGGAATTTCCCACATTAGATAAACTGCTGACCACTCCGTCTCTGGAGGAAACTGTGAAAAGCCTTGGATTAAATTTAAACATCAGAATGAGAGAAAGTTCCTGATCGAAAGGAGACGAAATTGTTTTTACTGCGACATCATTTCTTACGCAACAAATCAAACAAGAATAGTCTTTGAAAAGACAAACATCGCTTTAGCGAGAATGTAGTTACTTAATATGTATGTAAATACTTGGATCAAGGGAAACCTCTCTCATATTAGAGATGGATATTATATAACCACAGTATATACGCCAGGAATCAACCATAATCGCGGCTTCAACTTTAATTTGAAATACACCCATAGACCCATTTTTTCATTGCAGCCCCTGTCACCGAATGCACCTGAGTTTGGAAACACCAACCTTCTTTCACACTACTTTGGCCAATTGCCTCCCAATTTCCAGAATAAGGCCTGGTACCCGTTCATCATTCATTCACAAATTCTTGTTGAAAGTGTTAGTATTTAATTTTGTTTAATTAGACTGGGTTAGTTCTTGGTAAAAGAGATAAGTCAGCTACAGCATGCATAGCCAGGATTTGCTAGCCTTGTTAGGGCTGTTCAACCATGTGGAACATTATGGGTAGTTTTTCAATCAAAATACCCATACACCGAAATTACAAACTTTAAAATTAAAGTGCGTGCCATCGCCTTTGGGACCCGCCGCTGATTTACCCGTAGTAGTCCAATTTTGAATCATCAGATAAAGGCCGTATTTTCTCATTGTCCGTGCCTGAATTTGGAGCCCTCGACTTCATTTCATTCCGAAGATATAACAAAAAAACGCCGTTTTAGTGGTTACCACTTTATTAGCACGTATGAATAGGGCTTTGCAACATGCATCTTATTGCATCTACCATCAAAACCGCAAGTTTGTTTCCCACCGTACTTGATGGGGTGTATTTGCAAGTGCCATCCTCATATCAAGTAAAGAAGACACTACCATAATCGAACAACCACCTTTAAGGAAACAAGAGAACAGGTTTTAAAGAGACATGAGGAGATTTCCAGAAAGAAGCGCCCCTAATTTTGGTCGATACCCCGGTTTTTGTGATTTGGAATGCTTACCACTGTTATTAGATCACACTGAAGTGAATTGGCCGAATACGCCTTCTCTATGTAATAGATGATGATTTACTACTTTCGGTCGTGCACGACAGAAATTCAAAGATGCGTTTTCTATGGGGACCGATTGCCCTGATACAGGCAAGTTCAAAACAAGGTTTGCGGTTTTCTTTTGTGCTTGTTTGTTCAAGAGACGAAAGGTTTCTCGGAAGGTGGTCTTCGACCGATCCAGTGAAATTGAGAGAATTGGATCCTCAACAATATCTCCTACTGTCACTTTAATCAACGCCTGTGTATGTGGGCATTACAATAATGGTACTCTCAAGACCATGGGTCCGATGCACACATTAACGTGTCAATGAACTGGTCGGAAGTATCCACTGTTTGTGATGGGTGGGTTGTCATCCAATCAAACGTTTTGTTTCTAATGGCTTAGGAAATGTAATGAATTCAAGTAGGAATATACCCATGTCCTTAATTCTGAAAATAATGGGACCCAGAGGACTTGCACTACTACATGAGACAACCAACAACTCGGTAATGACTGTGATATTCTGCCAAGCAGTTGCTTGCTGCCACATTGCTAGGGTAAACTGGCAAGTGGTGGGCTTTTTCTACTCCGATTTTATAGCCATCGTCGATGGAACAAGATCAGGACAAACTAAAAAGAACCTTCACAAATCAAATCCGACGAAATATGGATTAACATCAGTCACACCCTTGGATAGATGGAAATGGTGAGGTTCCCAATCACCACTGGGGAAAGGACAAGCGGTCTGCATGGCTGGAAGTGTTGATGGATTTCTTCCCGGAGCCAAAACTAAGCTGTCGCCAAACTCATCGGGGATTATCTAACGAAATGAACGCTAAAAACATTTCCGAGAAGGATGAGACACAGTATTTCCACTAGTACCAAAAGGTTCATTATGATAATGGAAAAATGCAAAGCTTCATAGCGTCAAAGCTGATTTGTTGGAGAAAATACCAACATCCAATAGCAAGAATGTAAGAATGGTTGAAAAGCTGGAAATCAATTTTCCCGCCAAGCATACGAAAAAAGAGCTCTATATACAATGTCACCAAGCAAAATAAACCACTAGCTCAAAAAATAGAAAAGTGGACATTTGGCTAAAAATGAGCGCCAGTAAAATTGATACATGTGTGTCTCTCCCTACCACTGTACTTTGAACCGAGAGCTGATAAGATCGCCAAAGGAAGGGTTATGTTCTGCGAACAATACAAAATTCACAGTTGGCAGCGATTTTAAGAAATCTTTCGATGAGGAAGTGGCATAAAGATCAGCTGCTGATGACAAAATGCAGTGCGACACATCCCTAATGTGGAGAGCTCTTATGGAAAAAGAGAACATCTGTGACATGAAATTGAAACAAGTTTTGTTGAAATTGACAAAGGATTCTGAAGCGAGGGAATCGGACGCAAGTGAAGATTAATGAGGGGTAAGTTTTATTTAAAACATCTTATTGCCGAAAATGTTGAATACAATCAATTAACAATTTTTTACAATCAAATCATCAATTATATAACGAACACAAAGCCACAACTTGCATGTCTGCATAACCTTTATAGCGCCTGCATGCTTATAAGGGGTCCAAAAAATAAGTTCCCCCCTAAAAATCGAGGACATTTTGTTGCATACTTTTGAAGCAACTTTAAAAATCCAAACTTTTCTTTTTAAAAAGTTTTAAAGAGAGGAAACATTTGGCCCTGCCACAAAAGTCCGTTTGCTTTTCAAAAAACACTTTGGCATCAACCACACCCTCCTTTTTTTCTAAAACTGATGTTGTCAAGAAAAAGTGACACTGTACCCGTATGTCAAAGGTCTAGAGTAAAGAAAATTATAAATGTTACGAACATCGATTTCATTTCCTTTCTTATATTTCAATTTCAGTCTGAAGTAAAATAAGCTTAAAACTGAAACCATAAGACAAACAAATAAACATCAAGGCAAATATGCAGACAAACAAATAATAGAATTGTAATGCAGCCAAACATGATCAGAACCAATGTGAAGCAGATTGACACATAAAGGAGAAGGCTACGCTTGCTCAACGTGGTGGAATTATCCAGCGCGCGTGGAACCCTTTCATCAACAGAATATCAGCAAATTGGTAAACAGCACGTGTAAACTCTGCAATGATGCCATCAGTGCAGATGGAGTAAACATTGACTATTAGTCTCACCCTGGATGCTAAAACCTTAAGCTTATTTTGATTTAGAAAACCGGCCATTTCAAAGTTTCTTTCAGAAAAAGAGCATGAAAATGAACTTGATTTGAATCCTGATGAATGTAAAGCCTACATCTCATTGTTTGTTTTCCTCATCTTTGTCTTTGTGTTAGATTGTTTTTTGACCTTGCGTCAAGTTTTTATGCTTTTTTACTTCATACCGCATGAATATGGAAATGAATCGTTGTTGGGAAATTGATATCTTTTTGACTTTACACCTTTGAATCTGGTAAAGTGCCACTTTTTCTGATCGACATCATTTTTGGGAAAAAAAGGTGTTTGTTGATGCCAAAGGCGTTTTTTGAAGCACGACTTTTGTGGCAGAACCAAATGTTCAATCATCAGTCAAAACTTTTTTAAAATTGCTGACGTGCATTTGGTCTAATCCCACTTGGTCCATAAGTTGCCATTTTTTGCTAACTCCAATGACCAGTTTGAGTCTAATAACCATTTAGGCTAATACCATTTAGTCTAAATAGCCAATTAGTCTCATATTCATCTGGACTAATTCTCATATCATCTAATATGCAATCGTCTTACCGATTTGGTCCTAAGCCAATTGGTTTAATCCCATCTGGTCTAATATTACTTTTGTCTAATAGCATTTTGGTCTCATACCACAATTGGTCTAAAATCTCCTAAGGTGGGTCTAATATCCATCTGGTCTATTTTCCATCTGGTCTAATATTCATTTTGTATAATAATTTCAAAAAATGTGATTAGAAATTCCGTCATTAGCAGCCAAGATGGCTGCGATACTCTAGAATGGCTATAATGATCACTTCACTCTAACCTAGTAACTAGCAACATTTGTTATCCTTGTACGGTCTGATCATTGACATTCATTAGGTAATCATAGGAATCGATACATGTGATGCCATCCCAATGGGGTATCCAATATGGCTGGAAAGGCACTTACTAAGCGTCGAAAAATCCGATCACTAAATACTCCACGATATATTGTCCTCTTGTTTTTGTGGTTTTTATTTGATGGAATAACGCCTCACTGCCACTTAGATAGCCCCTTAGTGGGGATTTTGGGAGTGATAATCTAAGTTAAAACAACAAAAATACATCATTATATTAGCCTACAGCACTTACTGAATATACAGACCTTTACGACATTTGCAACCATATTGGACGCCCATCAAAGATTCATTTTGCAGATTCAATCAACGTTGATATGTTATGATATCTAAACTGTTCTGAATGAGTTATACAGGGTCTCCACAAAAATGTGCAAGGTAAAACTCAGTTTTTAATGGAAAAAAATAAATAGGAAGTAAGATTTCAATCATATCACAAAGGAATCGTAGCTTTTAAATACCGTTCACAGCATCCAATTTGGTGGTTGCAATCCAGATATGTGGCGATCCAGCGATAACCCACTTGATGCCCAACTTTTCACGAATGGGGGATATAGCAGGGGACATTAGTGTAAGTTGTGCGCTTCCGTAGTAAAATTGTAGATTATTTGCACCAATACTTTAGGCATTGATAACCAGAAAATTGATGGAACACTTCCCAACCCCCGTAAGGACCTCAGCTTGGTTTCAAGGTATCCAGGGGTCACATTTTTAAATGTTCTGAATGTGTGAAAAGCACACCATGGTTTTTGTCTGGTCACAAAGTTCCAAAAGGTAGTTTTACACTATCTAATGGCTTAGAGTTCCGTCGAGTTATGGTGTAAAAACTGGAAAATGGCGAAAAAAAGTTCAAATTTTGGTGTGTACATGGGTCAAAAGTTAAAAGTTGCTGTGATTCAGGTAATATGTTGTGCATATTGTTTCCCTAGCATAATGGATTGGAAATAAGGAATAGTTTGCCTAATCTGTTATGCTTAGTTTTACGTTATCAACACAAATAGGTCACAGGTCATAGAATCAATAGCTGCCAATAGCTTTTGACTGTTTGCCATTTGGTTAATAACCAGACAGTAAGATAGTCAAAACTATTCCTATATCATTTCTAAAGCTTAAAACCAACAATTTGAAACCACATTTTAAAAAATTGGACAACTGTTAATTTTTGACCCCCTGTACAAAACAAAATTGTCTTTTACCATTTTACAAGTTTACCCCATTAATTCCTAAAACTATACGTCACAGTAGTATTAAAACTAGACCTTTTTGGATTCATTGTAACCAGGATGGTGCCTGTGTGTTTTCAACACAATCGGACCATTTAAAAAATTTTGACCCTGTGTAACATTGAAATCCACGCTGGTGGCCATGAAAGGGGCGTGGCAAGGGCTTTCCATCAATTTGTTAATTACAGTGTATATTTTCGCGTTATTATATGATCTATTGTTTTCAAGCGTGCATTATTTTGCACGATGCACGGGCTGCTTCAGATAATGCACGGGTCAACAGATAATGCACGGGTCAGATAATGCACACGGGTCATCACAAGTCACAACTCCTACTAGCTACTAGAATACTAATCATTTGATTATCGACTAATGCTCACATATCAAGGAACATGCCGCATGCGTATATATCCCCTCTACGAACTTCGTATCTACAATCTATGGTTTCAGTCTAACTTAAATTATGGTGTTGTTGAAAAAATAATGGTTTCTCGTTTAAAGTATTAGTGAATTCACATGCGCAGACCATTCCAAATATGTGATTTTGTAATGGTTTCTTTCCGAAAAGCGTTTATCTTAATTAACGTGAGGAGAACAAGCTTTTTTGTACTCTCAAAGGACGGATACGATTAGTTTTGACATAAAATATTGATCTTAAAAGTATAAAATTCCTTATGTTATATTGTCAAATTAGAAAGCCTCTTTCGAAAGATTTAGTGCTTATACTGAAACTTCCACTACCTTGTGACGGCCGTCAAGCGCGAGATTTCATGGCCCGGCACATGTAAACCGCGCGCGCGCTGGTTTAAACGACGGCGTTTTACACGCGCGCACAAAGAGGGGGGGGGGGGGGGGGGGGGGGGGGGGGGGGGGGGGGGGGGGGGGGGGGGGGGGGGGTTGGCATACATTGACGCGTGAGTACAAGCTGCGTCAATGTATGACATCACTTCACGGAGTAGAGAAATGGACTATAAAAAATTCTAAAAAACAAAAAAAGTAAAAAAAAACTCTATGATTAATTTTAATTTACATAAAAATATTTAAACAAAAAA
>JAMKCH010003831.1:0-35816 GCA_023653785.1 Ophioderma brevispina
CTACGGGAATACACACCAAACCACACTATAAGAGAAGTTCATGTATATGATATCCAAGAAACATTTCGGTCAAAAACTGAATAATCATCAGAATTGGCTCCCTGAAAAACCCAAAGAAATAGCACTGTTACTCAATATGAAGAGGAGTATGTCTCATATGTTTGTGTCATTTTCTGGTATACAGAACTTTGGGCAACACCATTGAGAAAATGGAAGTACAAACAAGTTTAAATCTTATGAGTCATGCAGAATGATTATGGGTGGAGAATACATAACTCCAACAAGTTCAAATTTGTTTCCAAACTCAAATCAAATAATACCATTTCAGGGTAATGGCCACTTTGAAATGTCACCCACAAATACAGAACAGAAAGTAATATGCATGCTGCTCTCATAGTGGAAGGTTTGAATAAGTGGTGTTGCAACAGTAAAATGACCTGCTCTTGAGTTATACTGGGCCTCTCACAGCCATGGTGGCAACAACACTTTGCATATTAGCCAATCTACACTCTCAAAATTCTGTCCTAACCGTGTCTTGCATACAGATGTCTTCAATAATGGATAGCATATTAAACTGATTATATTTGCTAGTTAGTCATGCACGTATGTTTGACACCCAACACAAAAATTAGATGTGTCTCGATGCAAATGGCACGTAAGTGGATTAAGACATGTCCCATGAATAGAAGGCAGTTCTGAGACATGTCTTGGTTGAGCGTCTTCTAGTGCACTATTGTCTTAACATATTGAAGTAACTTGTTGACTTTCTTTTCTAAACTGATTAGAAAGGAAATTAGGAAAATATCATCAAGAAGTCAATAATTTAGATTTAATGATGATGCACATGGGTTCATTAGGCATTAACAATGAGGCACCCATGCTTTGCCTATTTAAAGGCTGACTTTTGGGCCATATGGAAGAACAGAGGATACTTAAATTTCCCTCTGAATATGGACCCAGTATAAAGAAGAAATAAACAATAAACAAACTCTGAGATTTCCCGAGGATACCACTCTCAATTTTTTAACAAATCATGTTTTTTGCATGAAAATAATGCTTGTCCACACACTAATCATATAGTATGGGACCTTTTACTAGTGATTTTGTGATTTTATTCTGAAGACATTAAAGGGGAATGCCGTTCTTTTAATATTTTCTTTCTATACACCTTGCAGTTGGTTCCCTGTATTTAAAACAAAAATAACTTTTGCCGTTGTAATATAATGCTTTTTGTATGTTTTGTAATTGTATGTTTTTTAAGGTCGTTTGTTTATAATATTTGTGTTGTCAAGACGGATTCGTGTTGCACTCAGCATGCTACCTTTCTTGCTCTTTGCTGTTTTTCGTCGTTGCATCTCATGGCTCTGGTAACTGCCTGCAGCACGGATTTGTCTCTGGTATTATTAATTTGGTCTCAATGTAGTTTTTAAGGTTGTACTATTTTTAAGGGTTTTTATTGAAATTCATTCGTTTTATGCTCTTTCTGTAGGGTTATTTGTTTGTTAAGCGCTCAGTGACTTGTTGTTTGGGGCGCTATATAAATCCATCAATTATTATTATTATTATTATTATTATTAATCAAATTCTACAAAAAGGGCAAAAGGTCCACTTTTTGCTGAAAATTTTGATAAGGTCCAAAATTTAGAGAAATTTTGGCAAGAAAGTCCACTTTTTGGTGATGTGATGTTCAAAAAGTACATAAATGGACCATTTAAGGGGTTAGGTTTACCTTTAACAAAAAGGTCCACTTTTTTGAAGTTCCACAACCCCCCCCCCCAAAAAAAAAGTCCTGCATACGGCCCTGGATGGACCAACACACAATTTTACTTGTTTCTTTTATGATACCTCCTCTTTTCCTTTAACACTCTTCTGACAGCTCATTTCCTTCAATTTTATTGACTAGAGAACTGCCAGCAAACACATTTTTGGGAGCTTTTATGTGCCGACCACTCTGGGGAACGATAGAAACTTTTCTTGATTATAGCTAGCAGTTCAACCACCCTACTGCCATGCGTTGAGTTGCAAGGATTTGATGCCATCCTCTGGTACACACTAAAAACAACGTGGTCATTTTCTGGGGTCAGTAGTCAACTAAGCACACTACTACGAAAAAGTGGTCAAATTTTGACCATGACCCTTTTCGTGGTCAAAAATTGACCACTATTTCAGAGTAGTGTGCATAGTTGACTACTGACCCCGGAAAATGACCATGTTGTTTTTAGTGTGTAGACCTTAACCATTAGCTCAACCCTTGTTTCAGACAGGTAAGAATAAACATAAACATGCTATAGTGGATTCAACCCATCATGTCACCTTAAGTACTTTTCTGAAGGTATGGGCTTTGAATGAGGGGCATGTGCAGTGGTGGAAATTAAAATCCATACTAAATGTATTGAAACATGTGGTGTGGTAGCAGAGAAAAATCAATTCTATGCTTAATGAAAGTATTCAAGTCAACATAAGTGCATTCATAGCTATATTAAAGGCTCTCAAAACATCCTGACTAATCATATTTATTTCAGTGGTATTCAACAGGTGAGTTAAATGTTACAGGCTTTTGAGGACCCATGTTTTTGATATGAAGGAACACAAAAGTCTTAGCACTTTCTATGTAAAACCATGGAGCTACAACATGAAAGGCCAAATTAATTAGTTTGTCATGAAACAAGTGAATCAGGCCACATTTTTCTTTTTCAGCCTCCTCTCCCAACTAATCGACACAGTCCAAACTTTCTCTGGTAGCTTCTGGTGACACAATGGGTTGAATCTACTATATATAACACCCTACACTAGCTTGCAATCAAAGAATACTTTCAGCAAATCTGCTATGCAGTTCACCATAACCACACATCCAACTTCAAATTCCTTCCAACCCACCATTTACTGTAAAAACCAGCAATCCACCCATCCTAAGCCCCTCGAGAATGTTTGAGATAATATCATACCACATAGAGAGCAAAATAAGCAAGCAAAATATCAAGCCTGGGAGTAAATGCATCTCCTCAATGTAAAGCTTCTATTTTAAGCTTGCTACTGAGTTAATTTCCGGGTGAAAGCCACTTTGAATATAGTTCTGAAGGTTATGACTTGCGTGTTATTCACAAGATTATGACATGAATAAACAGGGCCTCCTCTTGTACTTGTGAAGACACTAAATGGGAGGAATCTTTGTTTATTTATATAGAAATCTATCTCCAACAACTTCCTTGTATCTTTACAAGTATCTTTCAAGTGTTTCTTGGAAGATTTACCACAGGATAGAAAGATTACACAATTTGTCTTCAGCAATAATCCTCTCCAAATGCATTTCAAAAGTATTCAAAGGTTATTGCCAAATAACATATTCATTTATCTTTCTCAGTTTGATATACATAACATTCAAATTCATGAACATATATCTGCTGCTTTGTCAAGGTACACCTAATGTGGGCATTTGTAAGACTAGTATGCGGGTAAAAACCGTGCCCTCTCGCCTTGGCTGGGTACAATGTGGAATGACAAAATAGGGACATTGGTCCAAATAGGTCGTCTGATTATGGGTCAAAGAGGAGTGTAGAGCAATATAATGACCCTATGACCCCTGATTGACCTTTGATCGCATCTTTTACCCCACATAAACACCATTGTCCCAATGTATAGGCATACCAAGTAGTATTACTGTAATCTCTCTGCTCAAAAAGCTATACAAAACATTTTACCCCTAATGTTACCACCATTACAGACCACCACACACACATAATTCAATGTTTGAACCGATAGAACACACACGCACAAATCTGCTGCCATAAGTCATGCCGATTACATCATATGACCTAAACTCAATCTATACCCCAAAATTACCAATGTCCAAAAGCCTGACGACTATATATATGCCCAATTATTTAAGTATCAACATATTATGGTTAAAGTTGGGAATGGCCCATTTTAGTTTGACACTTTGAGAATCCTTAAAGTATCCTTTCCAATATGTGTTTATTGGAATATTTACCACCAGAATAGAAAGTTACACAATTTGTATTAATCATACAATCCTTGCCAACACAATTCCAAATGTTAATACAAATACCCTATCCGCAATGACCATTTTATAATTTGATATAAATAACCCTATTATTGAGCATAATCTTTTTGTCTTGTCAAAAAATATAAATAGAGTAGTAAAGAGCATCCGTGATATGAAGATCAGGCTTTTTGGGTTAAAAGCTCTTGCCAGTGGCAGTGCAGTGCCACACTTTTTCTTCCAAGACTTTTGTTAAAACAATTTTGGCCTCCAAATCATACATTTTTTCCAAAATTTTTGTGATTTTTGGCCCCCAATTGCTGATTTTGCCCAACCCATCTTCCTTCTTGGCGAGAAGGGGGAGGAGGAACTGGGTGATGGCAAGAAAAAAAATGGGAGGCACTTCCCCCTGTGGCCCTTCTGGACCACTACTGGCTCTTGCTCTCCATCCTTGCTGAAAAAAGCTGCCACAATGACATTTATCACTGTCTTTAATCATGAAAAGGAGGATTGATATTTTTTGTTTTACTCAGGTTTTTGTCATAATAACGGAGACTTTCAAAGGAGCTCTGCAAAGAATATCTCATCGCGGTTTACAAATAATTCCTGCGTTTACTACTAAAAACATTTTTTTTTCTTAGTTGGGATTGGACCTTTCCCTGGTGTGGGAGCCCTCTTGCTGCATTTATGTTTAACAGTAATTAAAGTAGTAAATCAAAATTGAGTAAAAGAGTTGTACATGACAAATTTACATTACAAACAAATGACAAATAATGCATTGATCATTGTCATAAGACTAATTTAATAACAACCTACATAATCCTAATTGCGTCATTTAATTTGTCGTACACTCAAATTTAAGTTATAATGCACTAGAAATGACAAATTAATGACAATTTTGTCATTCATTAAAATGTCATCCAATTTTTAAAAGTGAACATTTATGAAAATTCATGAAAATATCTGTGATAAAAATTAATTGTAAATGCTGCAAAATGCTAAATAAACATAACATTTTCAGGTTGATTTCCTCAAATGATAAAGAAATCAGTGTGCATGACTAGTTTAATTTGTCATATAAGGACCATTTTCTTGACAAATTAGGATTGTCAGTGTATTTTAGTATTCTTTTTAATGTAATCTTCTATCTTTATTCTCTGCATGACCACTAACAAGGTCTGTCCTGAGCACTGTATGTTTTTATCCTTTATTGGTGTTACCTTTAATATTGCAATAAAGTGATGATGGATAAATAACTTGGTTACTGGATCACGCACCTTTCAAAATCCACTTGCTGCCACAGGCTTTGTGTGGCGATTATTATAATTGTACAATCTAAAAAGAACCCTAAAAGTTCCCCCAATTTCAGGCCTTTAATGCAAATTATTTATACATCTTTAAAGAGCATTTATTAGCTTTTCAAAACAGCAAACCCGATTGAATATGAGTCCCAAATGACTGAGTTGTCCTTTATTTAAAGAAATCTGTGTTTTTTACTTGTAACACAGACAGGGAGGCTGTCTTTATCAAAACACTTGTTAATGTTGGCAAAACTAAGTCTGTCTGTGTTATAGTGAAAACATACAGATTCCATTCAATAAGAAACAACTCAGTCATTTGGGACGTGAATTCAATGGGGTTTGCTGTTTTGAAAAGCTAATAAACAATACTTTTTAAAAATATGTATAAGTAAATGTTAATTGAAAACCTGAAATTGGGACACTTTTAGGGTAAAGTGTTTTTTTTTTTCACTCTGTATTTGAAATACATGCAACAGAACCAAACATCTATAGATTTAATCTATATTTTGATTGTGGTTAGAGAGACAAAGTAAAATGCATTTAGCCACCTGATAGTACCAAGATGTGACATTTATAACACTTTACCCATGAATCCCATCCTTTACTGAACACTCTTATTCAGTGGGTGTGGTGTATTTTGTTAGCAAGAAATTTGATTGGATTAGGTCAAAGCTCCACCCATCCATTACTTGGTAATAGATGGATAGTGCGTACAGCAATTATGTAGTGTAGTCGAATATATGACAACAAAATAGCGCCACACTTGAACTGCATTTATGCATGTCCCGTTGGTATGCAAATGCAATTTACGCAGCGTGACGATCACCGCGCGATGACGTTGGTTCCTGGGGATTTGAAACCATTGTTTTTCAGAGGGTGTGCTTAGTTGCACCATTTTTGATTAAAAAGCAAAAAATTATACAATTCTAAATAAGAATGAGAATAAAAGATGATATTTTTTGTTTTGGCTGCACTGGCATCCACCACTCAAAATATTGGATGCCCATCCATTATGACACCATCTAAGATGGCCAAAACAAACAAAAAACCTCATCTTTTATTCTCTAACTTTTTTATTATACCAACCTACCATTTCAATCCTGCTATTTTTTCTCTTGAAGTGTTTTTATAGTTATCCACATTATGCTTTTAAAAGATCTGATTATTATGTAACATATGTTGATAGATAGCAAAACCCAAGCAATATTTAAATTTACCCTTATCCTGTTAAGGGCTGTTCAGATATTTAATCAACATCATGTTCCTTAGAGGATTCAAGTTGCCAAATGTAGGTCAAGTGGGTTTGAATGCAGAAATTGCCACTTGAGTTATTAAGCCCCATAGCTGAATATCCATTCCAGGATGGATAGCAAATCAACTACCTGCAAGTATACACGATGAATCTTCTGGACTGGTAATCCCAGTGTTGAAAACTGACTTCCACTTCTAATATTCTAATTTGCAATATTGATAGTAGTGATTGACTACTCAGTAAAAACGTGTTCTTATTTTTCTTTAATGCATAGAATATAACAGAATATATTTGCATGCTATTCATGCAAAATTTCTGTAAGGTGCAGGGCCTGCAGAATTCACAAAAGTGGGGCATCTTAAAGTCTGGAGTCTGTTTAAAGTGACACAATGGCATAGAAAAATATTCAGACATAATGAAAAAGTCCCTTACTGAAACCACTTCCACAAATTTGAAAAAAATTTGGGTGTTTAGTCTCTAAATGTAAACAAGTGAAGATTTCACTCCCCAAAAGAGTGAAACTCTAAAATGAGTGGAGTTGAAAAAAGCACTCCAAAAAATAGTGGATTTCCACTGGGTTTCGTGTTGTCCTTCATTTCACTCCTCAAGTGGTGTCCTGCGTTTTAACTCCTCAAAGAGTGGAAATCCACTCTTTTTTGGAGAGATATTTACTCTTGAGTGGAAATTCGCTCTTTTTAAGTACAAAACCACTCATTTTGGAGTGGTTTTGCAAGTTTCACTAATTCTCTGCCACAGACAGCCAAGGATGCTGACATTACTGCCAGCACTTTATCAACCTAGAAAGCATGCAGTCATCAGCTCACAGACTATTGCTATTGTATATGTGCTAATCCCGGCTAATCCACCTTTCATTTGTCAGATCTGGATGCTTTTTGAAAACATGCTAAGCAGCACTGTAAATTCTGGTAAGGATGACAACACATTGATTTTCTGTGGCAGGAATTGCCTGTACCTTTTGCTGTTTTTGTTAGACATCCAAATTGTTTCCAAATTTGTGGAAGTGACCATGTGTCCATTATGTGAACTCTGTCTGTCACAGTTGTTGAATTTGACACACACACTCCCTGTGACTGGCTTGAAACTTACATTGGACTGACGATGGAGTGCTGGAAGTTTTTCTCATATTTAATCAATTATTGATCTGATCTCAAGATATTTTCTTAAGATGCAGCAGCAGGATACAATTTTTTATGATATTATGTAAAAAAGAAATCATTTTAGTGAGTAATTTTGCTGCAAAGTGTGACTTTGTTGACTTCATCATTCACTCCTAAGATATTCTTTCACTCCAGGGAGTAATCTTTCACTCCAGGGAGTAATCTTTCACTCCAGGGAGTAATCTTTCACTCCAGGGAGTGACTTGAAGAGCCTTATTGACCACTAGGTGGCCGGATTCCAATTTGTGAATCACACCAACTCGACAGAATATTTTCCTTGCCATTGTGTCCCTGATATGCTTGCTGAGGCTATTTTGTGGTCTTTTTTCAACAAAATGCCAAATTTGCCATCTCATTTATTTATGTATGAAAATTAAAATATAAACTAAGAAATCTTGATTTATTTGCATAGTCATTGTGTGAAATAACATGGTTGATATATTACCATCAAGTAACAATATGTGAGAAAACATAGCTGACATCCTACCATCAACGTTTTTAAACTCAAAATAAGTAATTCTTCTAAATTTGATACATCCAATTTTATGGGGGGTGGGTACTGCACTATTATGCATGGAAATGGAACATTAGACAGCTGCACTTTCATATCATATTCACATGTGTCCTACTTTCTTTCATGCTGTACTTTGCTCTTTTCAAGCATCCAGTTGCAAAAGGTAATCCTCTTACATTGGATAGGAAGAGATCAAGCTAGACCAAGGCCACAATGGGATATATACACCCGGATCCCCACAGCTGATGGTTCAGGTGTATCCTCGTTTTAGTGTGGGAGGCAACTGGGATGTTCTTGCTCTTTTTCTCCTGTAGTAGCTCACACCACAAACTAGCCTTGATGAAGGCCGTCTGTTAAAGGTCCCAGGAAATGAGGATGATAAACCTACTCCAAATCTTTACAGGGCATTCCATTCCAATAAACAGGGCCACAAAAAAAGCCTACACTAATTGATTTCAGTCAGTGCCATGAGTAGATTCACACCAGTCACCTGGAATTTTCTATTACTCTCTGAAAAATCAATAGTTTCACTAATGATGTCATCACCAACCCAAATATTGAATGCTTTCTCATCCCTCCTTGTAGACTTGACACAAACCACATCAATTCTATTTGCATTTCCTGGGACCTTTAAGAACTGACCATCTTGCTAGTTATTTTTCACACTGTATTATATTATTGACATGACATATGACATCTACTCTCTAATCTGTTAATTTTGAACATTGTTTGCAGAGCTTTGAAATCAGTTCTTTAGCACTAGAGTGGCTATACTGTCAAGAGAATAACAATTGGTCGGTTGGTCACATTGGATCCTACAAATACACTTTGTGGTCAGGTGCAGTGGTTGTGCTAGTGGGGAGGGGGCAACCCCTGGGCCTTGATTAAATTGCTTTGTGGTTTTAGTGGTTTTAATCTTCCCTGTATAAAATTTGATCAAATTCTTGCAAAACACAAGGTTTGGAGGGCGGGCTGATGTAGTAACTCATCCACTCGCCTTTCACCAATGCGGCCCGGGTTCAATCCCTTGCAGAGCCAGTGTCGTACGTGAATTTGGTTGCCAATCCATACCCGTCCTCACAGGTTTTCTCTGAGAATTTAGTTTTCTTCCTGCATCTAAAATTGGACTTCTTCCCATAAGCCTTTAAATCTCTTCTTTTAACCCATAAAGCATTTCATTCATCAGTCCCGGCCTATATATCATCTTATTTTCAAGTTCACCAGACTCCTTATTCTCTACGCTCTAGCACTGCTGTCAGTTTTGATGTTCCTCGTTCCAGATAGATGGTAGGCGACCGGGCATTTTCCATCGCTGCTCCCGCCTTTGAAATGTCTTACCATTGATCTCCGTAACCAAGAAAACATAACCACGTTCAGACGCCACGAAATCTCAACCCCTTCCCTAATTTAGTTTTTTTCCTGTTCTTCTATATGCGTTTGCCTACATGTAAAAGCGCTCGATATCTCAACTGATTAGTGAGGTAGGATTAAGCCTCCTTGGCGTTTGGATTAATCATTGTGTTGATAGCGCATAAGGCGCTCCGGAGCGGCACACTGAGCACTTCGGTGGATTTGGTCAAAAAACAGTTATAAGAAATAAATATTATTACTATTAAAAAAACCTAAACAGATTAAAACAAGGCGCTCTGCCATAGTAAGAATGCATTGAAACTTGCTAGTAGAGCTTGGACATAATTCATTTGATCTGGTGACATCACATCAAATTAGGTACTTTAAGGGATATGGCCCGGTTGCTAATGTCTCGTCCCCCAGAACCACAGATTTTACCAGAAGTGGTCAAAAATTTGGTACCTTTTCTCATTACCCTGTTGAAATATTAGAGCTAAAAATGTTGTTTGGAAGTTATTAAGCAAAAATGTATCCATTTTGGCCAACCAATATTAATGTTTACAGAGTACTCTATGGGGCGATGAGTCAGCGCTTGAATCGGAGGGACGATCTCAAACCTTGATTGAGCCAAGTGCATAATGCTAGCAAGAAATATGAGATGGAGATCAGTATACCTATAACAAAAGCTATGGTATTCTCCTGTGATGACCAGCTCCCAGTAAAGATCCAAGATGATGGTTCACCCTTGAGCAAGATTAACAGATGATTCAAGTATTGGGAGGAACGCTAACACCATCAAAACGACTCACCAGCGAAAGCAAAAAGCAGATTATTATTGATCAACAGGCATAGGGAAATTACAGAGTCTGGATTGATAAAGACATCTCACTCCACCAAATTACGACTTGTTAACTCATAGTCAAACCAGTGCTTTGTAGCTCTGAAACCTGGCCCATCAAAAGAATGACATGAAAGAAGTTGGGAAGCCATTTGAGAGCGATGCGACAGAAAAAAATCTACTATCAGGCTGAAGGTTAAGATCCGGAATGAAGAAGTTATGTCAAGAATATCCTCCTGCCACTTTCAACCAAAAAGGTCCTAGCTCGTACACTAATGACTCGCAGCTGACATGTTGGTACTTGTGCAGAATGAACACCAGCCGCCTACCCAAAAAACGCATTTTTATCTATGGAAACTGGTCGCAGGCACAAACAGGGGGGAAAAAAAACAAGGGAAGACCAAGGAAAAGAGATGGGAAGATGACCTCATTGTGGGCACACCTTCCACAAGGCATTTGGAAGCGCAAGATAGGAATCGATGGTCTAAATTTGTTCGAGGAGCCAACGTCCCCTATGGGAAATGGTGCTAGATAGGAAGGATCGGACTCATGGGCTTATATAATCAATTTTTAGTTCTCACATCAAAAAAACGGATTGAAATATTCAGTGTGTGAACTTTACAGGATGGGTTTTGGGTTGAGAGCCATTCTATCAAGATGGGAACTGTGTATACTTAAATTGGGTAATCAGGCTCATCCCCCTAACAGATTACTTCTTCATATTGTAAAGGTTTTTTAGTTTTAGGGAGGGGGAAATATGATTGTGTGAACAATGAAAGTTGGTAGGAAACACCTGAATTCAAGGCTAACCACAAATTTCTTGCATGTAAAGACGTGCACTTGCATCAAGCCAATTAATGCACTTTTTCGGTAGCATACCAGAATCGATTATTATTGTGTCACTAAGCCCATGGTCAATGGTTGAAAATACGTGCCTTCATTAGGAGGCATGAGACTACAAGATTCAAAAGCTTTATCTCGCATACACACCACTTTAAAAGCCTCCAGGCATCAGCAGGACTTTATTGGGGTGGAGGTGTGGGACTGAAAAAAAGAAGACCCTAATCACATGTTTGGAACTACCAGAGTGGAAAGAATGCATATTTCCCGGGAAGCGGAGTCTCGTTTCCCACAGATTTCCCACAATTTTTTATGTATTTTCTTTATCTGAAAGTAAAAATTTTCTCTCCAAATCATAAATTTCCGGAAGGAGTTCCGAGATTCCCAACTTTTCCCACCAGGTGGAACTAAACCATTCCACCTGTAAACACAAAGCCTGTTATACTTTGATCTATTTTGACCTATGGACCTTGTAACTATGATACTGAAGTCTTTATGGAGTATCCAAATTGGAATTTAAATCCAATTAAGACTCATATCCAAATGGGAGAGTACAAATGACAATTGTACGACAGCGATTTGCTCAATATTTTACAACATCCTCATGGCTTAAAAGCCGAGGGGAAAATTAGGTAAGAAATTTGTGGAATCAGGAAATAGGCCATGTGAATTGGTTGATAATTTGTATTTCATTAGATGTCATGTTAGCAAAGCTGTATGCCAGTTTCCTAAACTCTAACCTAACAGCTAAACTACCTAACTCTAACCAGTGCACCATACCAAATACAACTAATAGATATTTGTCTTACTAGATCAATGCAGTTTGAAAAACTGATGCAAGGGATTATTTCACCATGTCAATGCTCAGACCAGAGTGACAAGTCTAATTCTACTTCCATTTGCCACAGCATTCTTTACCTAAAACAACAAAAACCCACAACATATTGCTGTGAGCAAGAAGCATCTAGGCTACAAACAAAGTGCTAACTGCCAGCCAGAACAGAAGCCCCCCATCAGGAGTTGACAAGCTACCAATCAGCTCTGGCTTTGTTTAAGGTTTCACCCACTAAATCTGGTCCATTCTTCCGTACAAAAGGGCGAGGATGAAATACGTCATTTTCTCCTCAAGGGAACAATCTCAGACCTTAAAGCTAACATTCTGCTCGAAGATCATATATCTACCTAATCAATCATGAAATTAGGGTAGTATCCCCAAAATTTCGCAGCTACGGGACGTGAGACTAGCATGCACCATGATCCTGGAGGATGGTCAAAGACTTTTTCAGTCAGGTGTTCCTTTAGAATACGGTAAAATTGGTTTGTCGGATCAAAATAAACATATCAATGACAACCTTTTATTTTTGATATTCCTACAATTTATACTAATATTGATAGCAACCATGATGTGAACCAGATCTCGCCTTTTCTCCTCGTTTTTATAGGGTAATACTTAGGCAAGGGTCACCAAAAAAAAACCTCACGCATGGGGGCTGGACTTACTGTTTTCTCATGTTATTTACTGGTGTGAATCCTTAATACCAAGGCTTATTGACTATTTGATATTATAAGGTTCATTTTTGATGTGATTTTTTCTTATTTGTTATTGTTGATTTCCAAGTGTTTTTTTTTAATTATCTTTGTAATTTATTCGTGCTGTTCAAAACAAGCACACATTTTGTTGGGCTGTCTCTGTATGGACATTTTGGATATGCTTTCATTAAAATGAACCGTAACTAATCAGTTTGAAGGAACAGCAACAAAACAGATATGTCCCAAAAGAACTCCAAAGTTAAAAACGCACACACAGACCATAATGGATTAAAAGAAACTAGCTAAATACTAAATATACATATAAACACACACAACCCAGTCTCAACTGAATATCTGGATAAAAAGACTGGAACAGAAATAAAACAAAATGTTTTCAACATATAAAATGGTCTTTTTTCCAAGACAACAAGGAATGTGCCTCCACTCAAATGTTAGTATGTCAACTTTTCATTAGCAAATCTTGTTTGAGAACTAAGTTCTCCCAAAGTTTTTCTATGCTTCACACGGGAGGAGTGGAATGGGGAACCCCCTCCAGCACCACCCCTTTGCGGCTGTCCCATAAACACTTGTTACATAATGATTAATTTAAAATCCCATTACCACTGCTGCATAGGGGGGGGTTTCCCTAGGTACCCAATTTTAGTTTTCAGGCCAGCGATTTTTCATAACGCTGCATATTTTGTTTATATTTTTTGTATTTGGTTTAAAATTTTTAATTTTCGCTTTTTTTATAAAAGTGTTTTTTATAAATAAATTTCAAATCCACACATATCGGTTTTTTTTTTTTCGTTAATTAGCAATGGTCCCTAGGAGGATGCCCCCTTAGCATACTAAGTGCCCATGACAAAAATGAAAATCTTATTAGATAGTTACTGTGATTCTGATTTTCATAATGCATACACCTCTGACATCAACAAAGTAATAATTAATTTAAAAAAAGCTTGCAAAGTAAAAGTAGGCCATTGGAGACATAATATTTTATATATACACATTTACGTTTCTGTAGGACCTATGGTAAATTAACAGGAACCCGAAAAATATAATGCTGAAGACATTTAATGTTTGGGCTTTATATGGTAAATATAGTGCATCATTCTTCAACCAATTTAAAGCAATCACACAATTCAGTTGAATCAATGCATAAAAAAAGGCAGGAAACAATTATGTCTTTTTCGCACATTTTGACGTGAAATTAAAATGCATGTTTTGGCCCCTAATTTTTTTTCTTAATGACCACCTTTCTTTTCTTCATGTTTTATTGTTTTTTATTGTTTGATTTCTTTGAAGCCTTCTAACATGTGGTGGTTTCATCTAAACAATTCCTCCTTTAGGACAGTAGTTTTATATTAGGTGGGTGCCCCTAGGAACCCCCCCCCCCCCCCATCACTAGCGAAGTGCAAACCACTTTGCAGTTAATGTTAATCTACATAATTTCTACAATCAATTACATAGCAACCACTGCAAAGATACCCTTCCTTCCACAATGGCTTGTCTTCCTACACTTGAATCATGAAATTAGTTTCAAGAGGGGAAGATACTAAACATGTGATGAAATATTTACATGATTGAAAAAAAGTGATGAACAAATTTTTGGTCTGTCATGTGACACCTTTGACCTTCTTGCTGACACAACTGTTCAATCACATGACAGCAATGATCGAATATATATAGTTCAGCTATGCAACAACACCTGGCTGAATTCATTCAATAGGACTCAATGGCCATGTGATTCTCTTTACCAAATGGTTCACAATCATGTGACACGTTGTCAATTAGGGTTTATTTATATGATTCGCTTGGAAATGACTGCCCTATACAACTATGAGCTAGTAATCTCTTAGCAAAATTCCCTTATACACATTTATCAGTCCTTCCATTCACCAGTGTAATTTAGAAAATACACCCCCTTTTTATGGTTGATATATGATACCCAGATCCACTCTATCACTTTCGTAAATATTTCATGAACCTCTTGGGAAATTGGTTTCAAAATCCAGTTCAACGTATGACTCAAATGGTTCCTAGGCAGTACAATGACACAGTTACCAAAGTGATCACAAGCTGTGCCACTTTGACCATATTTTTTCATATAACCCCCCACTTAGCTAAATTATTTAAAAAAACCATGTAAAGTTTTGACTAAGGGTCATCATGCAATATAAAGTGGCCAAATGGTTCACATAGTGACATTTTAAAAAGGGTGTGACCAAATGGGTCTATGGTTATGTATGTGACCTCTTTGCAAATGGTTCAAAAATCAATGTGACAAGAACGACCATGGTTTAGTTTAAACAATTCAATCCATGTGATACTATGACCAAATGGTTTCAACAACTTTGAATGTCTCCTCATTGTCAAATGTGTGCATGATCCCCCAAACCCAAAACAACATCTCATTGTTTTTAATTGGAAACAAAAGTTACTACTGTACTGTTTAATTATCTTATCCGCTCACCTATTACTAGCAAATAAAACACGGATACATGAACATTGATTAAAAAAAATATTTAAATTTCCTGTTGTTATCAAGCTTATATTACATAAGCTGTAAAACTTTTGAAATTAATTGACAACAAAAAAAAACAAAATAGCAAATTTGTGATAAACGTGATCAACATCCCATCGTTTTCAAACATTACTAAGAAATGAACTATATGCTTTTTTGTAAAAATCTGAAGAACCCAAATACTAAATGGGTAATTTTCAATCCACACATGGAGCCCACCTGATTGCAATTTAAATATACATCACAAGGTCTATTGGGACCTTTTCATGAAACGGGTAATGGCCGAGTGAAGTGGAACATTCAAATGTGATAAAGTGACACACTGTGACTATGGACAGATCAGGCAATAGTCCCATACTTGGTTCACATAATGCACAGATTACTCTAAAATCAATTTCCAAAATGTACTTTGTTATCAACGGGTCAATAACATAACCAAGAACATGTTTACAAACACACCCTCACTTCCATTTATTTGCACCAGAGTTAGCTTTAATTCCAACTCAATGTCTTCAACATCCGGCCTTCCTAACCCAATTTACCTGCATTTTCTTCCATCAACAATCAAACAGACAATTTTAATTGACATTTCACAATCTCACCCAATTTCCTTCAAAGAACGCGTGTTTTTCCCATATCCGCCCTCTTGAAATGTCCCTTCATTTTGAACGAGTAAATGGACTCCTTTTGTTATGCGCACACTGTCGTGCCGATCCCGTTGTCCCGAAACCCCTCGAGGACTGGTCACAAACATTACCCAAACAGACACCAAAACAAACATCTGAGAGGTGAATGTTTTCTGAACCCACTAAAGCATGTCTCTCTATCAACACCTATGGCACAAATTAACTAATGTTGTTTCTTTTGCCTAGCCACTGTTGATGTTTTGTGCTTGCTGCAACTCATGAATTTAAGTGGGGAATGTGTCTCATTTCAGAGTGCACAATTTCAGATGAAATGGTGTTCCAATACTTCATCTGATAAGCAACATGTAATTTGCTGTGTTCATAAGAAAAAGCCATCACCACATACAGAATCCAATTTCATTGAAAAATCCAACAGAACATTTTAATCTAAGCATTACAATAAATTTCCCGGAACCATGTTTTTGTACCATCATTAGAAAGTAGTCACTTTAACAATATTGGTGCTATTAATGCATTGAAACCATTTAATTCATATAAAAGTACGTCATAAACATGCTTTAGTGTCAGTCACATGCAACGCTTCCTACACTTTACAATCAAGTGTTCAAATTACTTGTTAAAGTGGGTTATTAACTGTTATTATTATATTTTTACGGAGTGTCACAAATGCCATTGATCCTGCAAAACATTAACGGATATGCTTTGTGCTGTTGTTTTGATAAACTTGTTTCAAGATTGATCTGATAATTAAGGAAGAGTCAGTACAAGTGCTATTTACAATGCATGTCTTCAAATACAAAGGTTTTTGCACTGGTTGTCCACATTGATATTATTCTGCTCATTAGCTATTTTTTGTCACTATAAACTATGTGAAAGGTCCGGTGCCAAATATTGTAAATTGGAAGAAATGCATTATTGGACTATCCACTATACCTCCTCCTGGTGTGATGTTATTAACACCTCGGCTGTAATTAGCAGTCATGCGAAAATACCTGATAAAATTTCAGTTTATTATTAGAAAAATCAAATAAAGTGCTTTCTAAACATCCAAAATTTTCTAAAGTGAAATTGTCGTTATTAACGTATAAAATGTAGTATGCAAAAGTTTCCTCAGTGGATTAACCTTCCTTTATTCGTATATCTAAAATTCTACGGGCTAAATTGATATCATTCCCATTCTTACATGTACAAATTAGTTCTAGCCATGGCTCATTTTCTTGCAATTTTTGATGTCTTTTACGGCAGCACTTAAAAACTTTCTCATTTTAAATAATTTGCATAATTTTAGGCATAGGCGTGGGTTAAAATAGTTGCGAGAGACATGTGCTCCACTTTATTGATGGAAGTTATGGTCAGTAAATATTTAGTAAGATGACTAAAACCATACTCGGAGTAGATTGCTAATACTGACATATTTATGAGATGTACATTACCTAATGCGAGTCGGGCCAGCCTTACCACTTGGGGTATTCTGGAAAGAAAAAAAAAACATATTTCTTGTTATCTATGGGCCCATAAAGTACTGTCAGATTAGTAAAATTTCGTATTTGAACATTTGATCTATGACTTTCTGTCCTGGCCTATACGCTACAGAGTCTACAGTGCGTTCTAATGATGAGATCATGACAGTTAAGTTTACTGTTTGCTCAACAATATATTTTGTAGCCGGAAGCGTTTTTTATTTTGTGTAATTCCTTAACAGGCTTGGCGAATTTCAAATATTTTTTTTGCTTCTGTAATTTGTTTAAATCTTGTTTTTCTCTTTGCATAGGTTGATAGATATGAATATCTTAGCATGTTAGTAAAGGCATAAAGCTTCTAAAGCAAAACCTTGAAAATAATTAATCATAAAAAATTCACTTTTAAAAGTCTGGGGGCTCTTGATATGCAATTCACGATAAGCTATGTTACCTACAAATGACATGGCGATTTGGTATGTGAAGCCACCTCTTTGTCTGCCATGCAGTCAATTTTGAGTTATAATAGCCCTTAGAGTTGCATAGGCATCCAGTAAAATGGACCTGGCTGACAATTTATTGCTTTTTCATAGAATTCACAGCTGCCAAGTGAATCCATGCATATTTTTGATGCATCACATATCAAAAAGTATCCCTTGATGGCAATGTTGAGTTAATGAATGCATAAGTTGCAGGCACAGTGCAGCCACAGCAATGTGGGGACTTGCCCCCTTGGAAAAAATTTCTCAGGGAAAATCAGCCATTCAACAAAAAATTGCCCTGCAATAAATATTTTTGATCATGACTCGTTTGCACTGGACCAGAAATTCCTCCATGGACACCAGACTGGCAGATTTGAAGTTTTATTTGGGACTAGAAACAAGCTCCGTCCGTGGCTGTTTGTTTGTGTGTGTGTGTTGTGTGTGTGTGTGTGTGCATGCAATAGTGTATGTGCGTATTATTTTATCACATCACACCATACTTTCATGGATTTCAATAGGACTAATGTACTAACTTAGGTTACAGTTGCACTTTGACCAGGTACTCTGAGGGTTACGTGAGGCCATTTCAATCTGAATATTAACCCTGCAGTGCATAATTGATCACTGCCATTGAATAGACTCTCAAGAATTTCAATGTGACCTGAACAAAGTAAGCCTTGAGCTCACTAACACAGTCGATTTTTTACTGTCTCAACATTTGCATATTTTTTTTCTAACATCTTTCCATGGTTGGAATACAACTGAATGGCACATTACAACTCATATGTCTTAGAGTATATTGTCATTTTGATCTTAATATATGCCTAGATAGGATTTAATCAACATTCCACACTTGCTAACTGCTAGGAACCCCTAAGTAAACGATGAATAAATCCAACTTTTTAGAGTCACAGTGGTCCATGATCACGGCTCGCACCGCATGCCAAAGGTTGTGGGTTCGAGCCCCGCTGGGCCAATGTTGTTTCGCCCTTTGAGTAAGGCGATTTACCTCAATTACCCTCTCTACCCAGGTGTATAATGGGTACCGGCATTATTCAATGTCGGGAAGGTAACAAATCGCTGTAGAGGAGGTTAGCGAGCCCGCCTACAGCACTATATAGTGGAGTCTGGCTCAATTGCTTCTAAAGAGAGATGGGCACTCCGTTCCTGTAGTACACGGTCCCGTCCCCTTTACCCTTCTCGCTTTACTAGGTCTGGGTATCACAATACAACATCACACACTCCATTAAATGCACACAAATTGCTACTCATTGACACAATTGCAACCTTTTAGTTGCATGTCCACTTATGCAAATGTCTATCAAACAGGAGTTTGTACTGTGCCTATGAACTTTTGTCTTACACACATTCTCTAATGGCAAAAAAGTAAAACTGCTGCAATGTTTTATTTTGCTAATCTTTTGAATATTGTTCATCGTGTCTGTATCTTGCAGGTTCACACCTAGTTGAAAGTCTAATTTATTGTGACAAAACCAATAAAACAAAACTATCACCGGGACCATAGTTTTTGACAACTGAATTCGGATTATTTAGTCCACTGAGTACATCCTGTGTACTTTTACAAAATTTCATTGTGGGCGGGGCAAATATTTTTCTTAAATATCTAGTTTGCATGTCCGTTTATGGAGAATGAACTATAACATACAATTCTTGACCTAAGTGGCCTCGAGGCAAGATCCCCATGGGGAAAAAAAAAATTTGTCTGATATTTGCAGAGACTTATACTATGCATGTCCCTACTTAGATCATTTGTCAAAAATTTGATGTTGCTATGCTTACAATGTTCTAAAATTATAAAAAAGACAATTTAACGGTCAAACAGTCCTTGTTTTTGAACAATACAAGCAACCCCCATCTCTGCATAGCTTCTTACCATTGCAATGGAATCATCTAGTGGTTCTAGAATTTCCCGCTGAATTGCTGATGCATCGGGTCCCTGTTACAAAGCCCAGTAGTCCTACTTCCTGGGATTTTAAATTTCTGCTCTACTTATGGTCAATTGGGCAAATGAAGCATGGGAACACTGCATCTTTCAGAATAATATCAAGCCAGTAGTCTAAGACATTCATGCTTGTACAGAATAGTGCAGTCAATTACAAAATAGCGCATCAGTACATAAATGCCTGCTGAGTAAAGCAGTTTCACAAGGAGTAGATGAGACTGGACTATCCCGTTTCATCTGACGTGTTCTTTATGCTTTACCAAATCCATTAATTTTCACCACACCCCAAGTAATATATAGACCATTTACCATCCTATCGTTATGGCCCATATGATTAAAACTCTAACCGATACCAGTGCCCATTGTGTAACCTATTTTCATGATACCAGGCCCTACCTAGTCGAAATGTTAGACCGTGCTAGCCATGGCAACCAGGGTCAACCAGGGTCAAAACATGGCTGACCATTGTTGACTATGGTCAGCGCTGATCAGCCTGGTGGCTTTGACCATGGTCACGTGGTTACCATGTCCCCTGGTAGACATGTCCGACCGTGGCTTTAGCAGGCTGACCATTATCAACCATGGTCATCACCTTGTGGACCATGGTTGACCATGGTCCCTTCAAGTATACCATGTCCAACCATGTTTACACCTCATTTGACCATGGTTGACCATGGTTGACCATGGTCACTTCATTGCAATTGCTGACCATGGTCACTAACCCAAAACTCAAGGCTGATCATTGTTGACAAGTAGTCCCATGGCTAACCATGGTTGACCATGGTCACAAATTTAAGGAAACTGATTATTGTCTAGCCATGAGTGACATGACTATAGTGGCTGCATTGTCCTGACCATGTGTCCCAAGTACTGTGTTCGGGACCATGGTCACGGCAATTAGGAAATTGACATGTAGAATCATGGTTGACTACAAGTGTCCTATGGCCCAAAATTGCAAACCAAAACTATTCACATCATTTGGACTTAGGGTTTAATTAGACGATCCAAGGAGTAAGACTTTAATGTTGACTTGGTGCCACTACTATATTCAGCTCTGAAGAAGAACGAAGACAAGTTCTGGGTGAATGGGTGGCCACAATACATCAATGGAATTGGTTAAAATGTTATGGCATTACGTGGTTTTGGGGTTCCCGTCCAAAGTCAATCTGTACATTCTCCGCTCACAATGCACTAATGACTATCATAGATATGTGCCACACCATCTTGTTTGGTCATCATGTCACATGCTACCATGTTACTATGGTCATCATGATCAGCCATGTGGCTTGACCATGGTCCACCGTGGTTACCATGGCCCCATGTATAACCATGTCGACCATGCTTGAGATGGCTGACTTGTCAGCCATGGTCATCACCGTGGTGGGCCTGATTGACTGATCACGATACAGGGATTCCTAGATTTTCGGGATTTTTTTTCACCAGCTTTGAACTCTGTGACATAGGTTGCCATTTTCTTGAGTCTTATTCTTACTTTAGTTGTCCTACTGTTGAAACCCCTTTTTTTTACAATTGGATGATATTTTTTTGCCCCTTGTTTCAAGCAAGATAGGTTGCTTAATTGGAAGTCATCATGCTTGAATACAAAGGTCCCTTGTTCAATTCCCGTCAAGGTAAGTGGTTTTTCTGTGATATTAAGTGAATGTACCTGAATATAAAATAGGAACTATACTGGTGTATAAAATGTATAAAACCATAGGGATATGTCTTTTTTCCCCATGGTTTTTGAAAAAATGGCAACCACTGTCCATCCATGGTTGACCATGGTTACACATGATCATATTGACCATGATTAACCATGTTGTTTTGAAAAAAAACTGGAGTCATGCAACGGCAACATGGTCAAAAAACAAACCCAAGTGACGTGTGCAACCATGGTCAAAACTCTGAATGTTTGACCATGGTTAAACATGGCCATAAAACAATGTTGACCCATGTTTTTGAAAATGGCAACATTGCCGACCATGGTAAACATGCAGAGTTTTGACCAGGGTTGACCATGGCACTTTGGAATGTTTTGACCATGGTTGGGCCGATTTGGCGTGCCCATTTTCAAAAAATGGCTAACCATGGTTTGATCAATGGTCAAAAACCCTATGGTGAACCTGGTTAACCATGGTTAAACCATGCTTGTTTCGCCCTGAGGTAACATGGTTTACAAACTTGTGTTAACTGGTCTATATAGGAGTCCCAGGGTTTGCCGATCACCTGGGTTCGTGATAACATGGTATGAATGACCCCTGAGGACCTTGTCGGGACCTTAACATTTTTTGCATCAAAAATCGACGCCCACCAAGTAGTTTCATGTCCATACACCAACATTTACCCCATTTCAATCCTTTGGACTTTGAGATGACCCCTGATGACCTTGATCCACTAACAAAAAATTGGTCTTCGGTAGGTCAGGTTGCACCCACCCACTAAGTTAGGAAGTGCGACCCGCTGTCTCGAAAAAATAAGATGCGGTCAGGGACAGACACACCAGACAGCCCACCCGGTAGTTAAAATAAAATGCCCCCATGTTGGTTATTTCCTTTATTTTACCCCTGCAGAAATGCCCTATTCTCCTTTTACCCTCTCCAAGAAAAGGTTCTGGATCCAGCCACTGCCCAAAAAAAACTATTACCAAAAAAGGGCAACAATGACAAGTATGAAAATTACTGTCCAAACTAAAGTGTCTGACTGGGACTAGGCTTATACGGATAAGAGTTACACTATATTGCACTGCAGCAACACCATATGTACATTGAATGCAGTAAAATCTGCAGGTGCTTTAAATCTTACCCAAATGGGTACTGTAGGTGACTCGGAATAGTTCAGAGTTCATTTTTTGTAAATGTCAAAAATTATGCTATTTCATGACACATTCACAAGAAAAATCAGCATAAAATTAAACCCCAAAATTATCCAAAACAAGCCCTAGTATGGTCAGTGGTTTTTGAGATGGTTCCCAGAACTGCCTCTTAGTTGGAAACAATCCTAAAAAGATATGAGTGTTGTTAAACCCTTACATAGAATATACCTGAGTTTTAAAAGGTTTGGATGGGATAAGAGGTCCACATGTGTCCAAATGTGCATGCAAATAAGCTAGGAATCACCCTCTTAGCTCCCTTACCCCTCAAGGCAAATTCATCAGTTGAGGAAAAACCAACTGATGTTCCCATGCCATAGGCAAATTAGACATTCCTGTGACCGTGATCAATAACCCATTATCATCCAAATAGTAGTCTAAAAGGTTTCAAGTGTAAATTACTGTGTACGGCCCTTGAGGAGAAAGCGAACTGAAGGGTTTAGAATTAGAATTGGTAAATGTGTAAAGGGAAGTGGTAAAATCTAATGTGTATATACGTGAGAACCTTGTGGAATCTGTGCGTGTGTTGCGTGTGTTGTGTGGTGTATGTGTGTACGTGTGTACGTGTGTTGGGTGTGTTGACTTGTGTGGTTGTTTTCACGACAAAGGAAGGGGGACACATCCTTGACTTTTACCCCATTAAACCGAGAACACACCAAATTTTCGAGGACGTCCTCGGTGTCAGACAGTGCATAGAGACGTTAAAACGGTGTTAAAACCCATAGTAGGGGGGTCCGCAGTTATAGGTCTACAGTCATGTCTGCACTTCTCCGTGAAAAATCAAATTGCGTGTTGTTAAAAGTACACGGTGAGGCGTTTAACTGTCAGATGTGTGTGTCCTCAGTTCTGCTGTGAAAGGTCAGGTCTTGTACACATGTCCTCGGTTATCGGTGAAATGTGTGGGTTGAATTGAAACGTGTAGTGTGTTGGTGTGTGTGTGTGAGTAGTGTGTGTGTGTGGGTGGTGATGTATTGTGTGGTGTTGTGTGGGTGGTGGTTATAATACTACAAGAGACATGGATCTTTCCAGAGAGTGATTAAGATCCCTCAATTTTTTTTGATGTGAAACCCAGGTGTTTTGCCTATTTTGGAATGCTTACCACTGTAATAGATCACACATGCAGTGAAATAAGCCGGAATACGCGGGGTCTTATGTAATAAGATGAAATTGTTTAATGTAATTTATGTCGTGACAACAGAAATCAAAACACGGTTCCTATAGGCACCGAACTTAGAATAGCAGGCAAGTCCAAAACAAGTTCAGGTTCTTCTTTTGTGCTTGTGTTTGTCCAATAAAACCCGCGATTTGAAAAAATATTCAAAAAAATCTTACTCCTGTCACTATATTCAAAGGGAAAATCAGCTGTGGATGCGCTCCATAAAAGGAACTAAATGTTAGTGCAACTTCACACCATATGCTCAAACCAAATTGCGGAAGTGTCAGTGACAGATCTGTGCTTGCACCCCACAAAAAAGGTCTTTGTCCACACAAGCTAATTATAATATTAATCTTAGGAGACAGTCTGCCACCCATTTTACATAGTTTTACAAAATAAAGGTAATATAGCATTGCACGTTATCGTAACCATAACCCATCACCTAACACAGTTGATACAATTGTCGAGAGAAACGTGGTTCATTTTTTTTAAACACAAATCAGAAACCAAAGCTAATTACACAGTCGCAAATTTTTGAGACAATAAAACAATTTTAGTGCTTTTCACACGTTGTTGGAGTTTAGCTCAATTAGAAAAAAGAGATGAAACACTGCAGAAACTGCCAATTTAGATGCAAAAAAAGCCAAAAAACAAGCAAAAAAAGGTTGTGTGCTTGTTGAAGTATGCCATGATACACCACATTTTAAGATTGGACACTATAATGGTGTGGTATTTACACTCAGTGCTTGTAACTCAAGAGACCTACTGTAAAAATCTTCAGAGGAAGTGATAGGTAGTAAGCACTATCACGGCACAGATGAGTGTCTCTCCAGTTAAACAAGGCGGTGCTAAGCAGGGGCCGTACGCAGATTTTTTACGGGGGGGGGGGGGGGTGTGGGGGGGGGGGGGGGGGGGGGGGGGGGGGGGGTGCGGGTTCTTCGAAAAAAGTGGACACTCTTGTGTGAATTGATTGGAAAATGTGAAAACCCCCTAAAGTGGTCAATTTTTTTTGGATGTTTTGAACAATTCTCACAACAAAAAGTGGACTTGTTGTCATATTTTCTCAAAATTTTGGACCTTTTAATAAAAAAAAAAAAACTCAGCAAAAAGTGGACTTTTCCCCCTTTTGTGGAATTTGGGGTGCCCCCCCCCCCTGGTTACAGGCCTGGTTGATAAGTCTTTCATGACAGTAAGAATATGTATATTGACTTAAAATCAGTTCATATACTAGCCAAATACTGGTCAATGAAAACAAAAAAGAATGTAAGGTTAGCATATTAAGGTTCTCTCTCTTTGTTCTCATTTGGAAAATTCGCTCAATACAACATCTTCAACAATCAAACTCATACTGAATACTGGCAGTTGTTAAGAAGCAGTAGAGTAGTATTTTGGGGGTTTGGTTCAAGGAAGTCGCAGGGAAGCACGTCAACTTGTATCTTCCAGTAACCCAATTATAAACGTGTAGAAAGCACTAAAGGAGAATGGCAGGTTAAAACTAAACACTAAAACACCACTAGCTAAACCCTTTGCTGTTATCCTTAACGAATCATACCTCTTTTTCCATTCCAGCAAACTTCAGCTAGAGATAAGAAATATTGGCACCCATTTGTTATTAGATACGTTGTTTCATTCTAAACATCCCGCTCTTGAGGTTGGTTAAGTGGTTAGTAAGATGCAGTCAAGAAAATTACAAAAATGCAAAGCACTAGCTAATGATGCATGACCTTTTCACTTACACATATCTCACTGTAATTCCTGTCCACTTCATACTCCTCATGGCACTGAACCAAAATTGATGTTATTACTGGTTTATTTAGAAATTTAAGACAGTTGTCAAAGACAGAGAACTGCTTTATCTTGTAAACTGGCTTCATATAATTTCATGAACTCAAGTATTGATTAACAATAAATAATTAGTCAACAAATCAAAACTCCATTTAGATGCAAATGCTTTAATTAGAAAGGTTCTGTTGTTGAGAAGTGAGCCATGCTGATACAGCTGCACATTAAAGATTGAGGGCACTTGTGAGGGATTTGATTTTTACACGTGTCCTTGTACCTCAAGTATGACCGTCTGGCAAATGAGCAGATAGGTAGTAGCCACTATCAAAGCACAGACAATGTCCTCCAGCTACAACACAGCATTGGCTTATTATTGAGGGAGTTCGTTGAGGTTAAAACAAGACTTGTATATTAGAGCTAACAATCAGTTAATATACTAGCCAATAACTGGTCACTGAAAACATGATGTAAGGTTAGCCATATATAATAAGTCCCTTTTTGCTTATTTGAAGAATTCTGTTGCCAACATCTTCCAATCAAGACTCATACTGAATACTGGCATTGTATAATATTGAGTATTCCTTTGGGAGGTTTGGTTCATGGCAAGTAAGGAAGCATGTCAACTCACTCATTCCAGTAACCTAATTCCTAAATAGATTCAAACATGTAAAGCGATGCAGGGTAAGACTTAATAACCCAATTGTTGTTAATCCCCAAATAATTATCCCTCTTTGCTTTCCATCTAGAATGTCAGCGACTGCGTAATTGAAAATTACAGCACTGTTATTACAGAACCATTGCGTCATTTTATGATCTTCTGCTCTTGTATTGGTTTTAATGTAAAATTTATGTCAAGAGAACATAGTTCAAGCAACCGTAAATGCCATTTGTTGACATTTTCTAACTGTAAACAATTTCTGATGCAATCCTGTCCCTTTCACTCCTCTTGCACTGAACTCAAATTGAGTTTTATTACTGGTACATTTAGAAATTTAAGACAGAGCTGTCAAATACATAGAACTGCCTGTGGATGTAAATGACATGCAACACCATTGAGAAAATATAGTTTTTGCATATTCGTATATCCGTACAAGGTCATCACACTTTCAACAAGAGCACCATACTTTAAATAACAGTATCCTAGTTTAAACAAAAGCACCAATAGTGGAGCAGCTCAGCATTACACAGCCAACTTCTTCATGGGAGTACCTTTGAAGTACCTGTAGAGTAGCCACAGAGTATCCACCCACATGGGTTCCACATTGCTGGCCACAGAGTGGGGGTAATGATCCACCTAGAGGTACACATGCAGTACCCTAGCTAACCACTAGCCATACCATAGAGGAGTACCTGTGAAGACACTCCCATGAACATGGGGGGGGGGGCAAGACTCAAGAAGATATTTTTTCCAAGTGAAAATTGATAGAAAAGGAAGAAAACACCAGTGCCCAAATATATGAATCTCCTGTCAATTATGGTTGTATAAGTGTCTGTATGGACAAAATGACTAAAAATATATGATTTGTCCTTATTAGGTTGCTTTTGGTCCATTAACTGGTGGGGGTATAGTGGGGAACTTAAACTGGTAACAAACATGCAAAAATCTTATTTTTTAATGATTCTTTGATTTTCTGGTTGAGCAAATCACTGATAGTGTTTAACTTCACCATGAAAGAAAATCATGAACTATATTAATATGTATAAAAATAAACAAAGTGTAAAAAGGTGCGATGAAGTACGTGACACATTTGACAAAAACTATTAATCTGTGGGTGTGGTCTTGTAGGTAAATAGGGTTTTTAAATAACCTCGCAATATGCACACCCATGACATTGGCAGGCAAGGCCACTCTAATACGATGTCAATACACCGCCCGCTACAGGGAGTAGAAGGAATGTAGATAGATTATATTCAGTTGGTAGCGAAAGCTTGGCTACATTTTCATTGAAAATTCTAAGCATGACTAATTGAAAACCTAAAGATTTTTCAACCAAAAGTGCAATGGATATTATTTTGTAGAAAATATATTATCATGATGATCATACAATTATTTTCTGATTGTCACACCGTCCCTATAAAATCAGCTGCCTGTTATTTGAGCTACTTGGGAACCAATTTATTCATCTTTTAAAACTGAAATGCAGTCTCAAAACAGAACCCACAACAAACCTACACAAGGATCCATTGGGATTACATAGAGAGTATCAAAACAAAAGATAAATCCAAACAAAACAATCATTATAAATCCATAGCAAACATCTTAACCACAAAATACAAACCAATGAAACCCAAAAGATGAGCAATAAAGTAGTATTAGTTCCACTAAGGTAATTTTGGTCACCTCAAACTAAACCATAGCACTGAAAAAAAGGGCATTACTTGAATGCTCTTAAAAAGGGATTAGCAGCGAGTTGCTATACAAAACATCAAAAAATCATAAAATCATTAGTTTTTATATTTTTTTTCACTGGCATTGATATTTGCGAACATAACCTGCAAGTGGTGAGCTTGAAATCTTCCGTATAAATGGCAAGGCAGTACTTTTTATCCTCCCCGAGTTCTGGAATTCTATACGTGCGTATAAAAAATTTCAGACTGAGAAAAAAAAAAACCTTCCTGGTGAATATCACAGATTTTCAGTATACTGTGATCCATGATCCATGAAGTTTGACCTCAAAACAAAACATATGATCTGTTGTTCATGTATGTACTGGTGTATGTGTGTTAAACCACAATAGCTGTTTAGTGCAGATTTTGGATGCGTTGAGGTTGTATGTCTATTGCGGCAAACCGTATGATGAATTTCCTCAAATATCTTTTTTTAACTATTTGGTGTGGTTTGTTTCACATTAAAGCAGTTATATGGAAATGTTGCAAGTTAAAAAACTCATTTCCAATTTTTTCGATTTTTTTTTTTTTTTTTTTAACTTTTCTTTTTATTTTAATTTGGTATATGTATAGACTTTTGTACAAATTCCAAGAGTAAGCTGAGTCCCATAACAAAAATTACGTCTGCCATTCCCGTTCATTCATACTAATGAGGGCAGATTAAGAACAGCCGCCACATTTGTATTTTGAACGAGTACCCATCTTGAATTCAAAATATTTTTTTTTAAAGTGCTTGATGTACTTCTTAAACACAATTCAACCTTATCCACTTCTGTTAATATGTTCTTCAAACTGTATTGAAAGCAGTGATTGACAATTCACCTGTATCTCCAAGTTCCAATACTTAGTTCTCCACCCCAAATCCTCTCAAAATGCCTTAATTTTGAGGTAGCAGGGGTGATTATGTTATTTGCACCACTGTGTACATCTTTACTTTCAGTTACAGGGAGTGTTCTGCAAAGTAAGATATTCAAATACATTGAAATAAACTTATAGGATGCTTTCATCGAAGGTCAATAGCTAATTAACTTGACCAGACCTGTCCTCCAGAACAACCCAAGCACGCAAAGAATACAAAAGAATCACCTGCAGTAAATGTTCAGGTGAACCAGGTGCATGTATTGTATTATTTGCATGCTTGGATAATCTGGAGGGCAACAAAAGTTCATTCAATATAATTTACATTCAGTGAAAGGGTCTTCAATCACTTTTTACTTAGTTGAAAATAATTAGGATGTTTATATTGTATGAAAACTGTTGGAGAAATTAATTTTATTGACTGTTAGCTGGTGACTGTGACACTTGTGTACCTGGCATGCTTTTTGGATTTTTTTTTTGAAAGCATGTGATCAGCAACTCACATTACTTCAAATGTTGTTTTCTAGACATGTTCAAAGGTATTAATCTGATACATGCTAAGTTGATTAATACCTCAAGTCTATGCATATAGCAGTCATAGGGGAAAGTACCTGCAACAAAATGTTTTTAGCATAAAAAAATAACATTTTCTAAACATCCAATCTAAACATCCAAATCATTTAAACAAAGTGGAAGTGTTGTAGTATGTATTATTTCAGTATGTTTGAATATCTTCTTTGTAGGAAACCCTCTTTAATGTAACAAGAATTATGTGGTGTATAATTAAGATGGCTCACAACTATGGATTAATCACATTGTATTGAAAATATGGAAATGAGCTTATTAATATTTATAACCTGTCCAAAATGTATACAGCACATTAACTCATTATGTTCTATCACTGTTACATGTTGGAAGTTCATTGACTATTCAGTTTAGTCAGTACATTGAATTAATAGGTTTTCTTTTGCCTGTGTAGACAACCAAACAGGCATTCTTGTAGGCAGGCAGGCATCCATCTACACATTCAAAGGCCCTCCACAACATATTGTGGGGGTCAAACTCATCCAGCACTGACCCAGTACACTAAAAGCAAACATCAGTGTATATTTTTTGAAATTGTGTTTAAAGGCTGCCCATCTAATGGGTACATTTATATTGATTGGCGGTGACACAAATGAATTGTAGCAGGCAGGTAACTTGGAAGACAATGCCTTCAGAAGTTTAACACCAATCTGGAATATGCTGTAACTATACCATGTTAAATCTTGATATAATTGGGTAATATTATAGATGTTCCTATTAAGTGATCACATCTTTAAAATTAGTACTTCTTCATAATCAATAAACCATCCAAACACATATTCCAGACACTATGAAATCAAAATAAAACAATATCAAAGTACAACAATTTTGAGAACCTAACATATTTCTATGGAGATTGTGGAATAGAGAACGCTAACACGTGGAGCTATTATATCAAGATCCATGCAATATATTTTCTGATATTTACACAGGCATGTCCTTTAAATCAGTTGTCTGTTTATTTGAGCTAAGTGGGGCCTTTAGTAAGAACAGGTACCAATTTAATCATCTTTTAAAAGCTGAAAGACAGAAACACACAGAAAACAAAACAAACAGAACACACAACAAAAAGATAAACAAGTGGTTCTCAAACTACTAGTGTCACCTGCTTTTGTGACCCACCTTTCCTCCACTTTCTGCACAAGTTGACCTCCAATGACCTTTGACCTTGGTATGTGACCTTTAACCCAACCATGACATGGAAGTGCTATGGCCTGAGTTTGTTGGCAATCAGATTTAAGGTGTTCATGCATGAGCAATTTGAAAAAAAGGTTAACCAAAACTTTAACACACACACACACACACATATATATACACATACATACACACATAAACACAGACAGACATACAGAATTTGGATTAGTTCTGGCCAGTTCTAAACTTGCTTAAACCTTATGTACTATTTAATTTTACTCTAAAACCTCATTTTCTGCAGAGGATTATATTTTGGGTTCGGGGATGTCATGTAGGATTTGTTGCTTTTAGAGTAGCTATATAACCATTAGTAAATTTAATAATGATGTCCTTACATATGTGACAGCTTACTCTAAATGCCAAGAAAGAATTCTTTGAAGTTGGCACTTGATATATGACAATATTCAAAACCAAGAAGATACAAATTGTAACTAAATATTGATAAACAGCCTTCATGAATATAAATTTGCTTAGACAGAAATCTTTGAAGTACTTCTAAAATACCAGAGTGCAATGTGATTAAAACAAGTACACATTTTGTTTAGATTTCATTACAAACCACATTTTGTCCTGGTTAACCTGTTAGATTGTATTTCAGATCTGTCAAGGCACAGAGTGTAACAGCCAATGTCAATGAAATTACATGAGTCCTAATAACAACGAGTTAAGCTATCTTGATCGCTAAGTTACAGCTAGAGGCTAATTAAGCTCTTAAATTCTGACTTATACATGTCTTGTCTATTTTTATGCTACATGTAAATAGACATCATGACATGGCAATTTCCAGGACAGAGGGAAAGTTCTATTTTGTGAGGATACTGTGACATCAAATTTGTTATTTGGAAAGCATAATTGATACCCAAATTAATGTAGCACAGATACATATGCATGTATGCCATCTAGGTGACTGACCTCTTTATTTACTTCAGCAGTTCAAAGGAGATTGCAGTCACACAGCATCACACAGCTATGAACTGCATCCATGATGTTTTTAAGGTAAATCATATAGTAGGAGATATCACATGACTTTTAACCTCTTAACAGACTTTTGTCCTTTCATGGAGGGTAAATTCGCTAGCGAAGTGTTACGTGTAATCCGGTCGTTACTATGTCAACTGGATCACGCTTTTGAGTCCTGCACCACGATCGAAATGATCACTACACAAAGTCTACGGCCTGCAATAACATTCCAAAAGGTGCGTGATCCAGTAACCAGGGAGTTATGTAACCACTTCGACGGCGAATTATTTTGAATGGATTTTAGTTTTGCCTCCAGATCATCCAAGCTGAAAAGAATAAAAATGCATGCCCCTGTTTCACCTGAACATTCAGATATTTCTGCAGTGATTCTTTTGTATTCTCTGCCGCTTAAGTTGTTTCTGGCAGACATATCTTGACTGGACTTTAGTTGGCCGCGCTAGATCATCCACGCATGTGCAGAATAAAAATGCATGCACCTTGTTCACCTGAACATTTTCAGATATTTCTGCGGTGATTCTTTTGAATTCTCTGCATGCTTGGGTTAATTGTTCTGGCAGAGGGGTCTGTCAAGTTAACCTATTTACCACCGTCCTGTCCCCTATAATAGATTCCACTGCTCTCAATGGAATAACTCTCATTTATTCATTCAAATGTTTAGTCAGGTAGAACCTTTATGTGACCATAAACTTGAGTTATGAACAATTTTTTTTTGCTGAAAATCGATAGATTGGTGTGTAGAATAAGAATCTCTGCGGGGTGCCACCTGGGCTCCTGATCATTTTTGAGAAATCCAAGACTGGCTCGCCATAAATGATAATTGATCTATTCAACCCTATATTATCACACTATGGTATTACTAGATATACTATAGGAACAATGAACAGTGTATGGCACTTTTAACATTCAGTCATACTCAAATTCAACATGCACAACTCCAATAAGTTTTAAAATATGGCCATATCAGCAAATACCTGCGATAAAAATTAAACGTGAAGTACTTAGGTTTGTTGCTAGACCCAATTAAATGTATTTCTGATCTTTTAACATTGTAACATGACTCGAATCAATATGGCAGCCAAAATGTGAACATACTCAATTTTACGGTCAGGGTGGCCTAGGGTGAAGTGTTGGGGGACGGGCATGTGCTACCTAACTAGTTTTTAGTTGGGTATGCTGAAGTAGCACAGAGTGGGGGCTACACAAAAGGTTCAAGGTTCCGTTTCCCAGTCCCGTCTGTTCTCAAGGTTGGCTACAAGCAATGACAACAATTCTAACCCTTGTTACTTATTTGAAATAACAGTTTAAGGTCCAACTACTTTGGTACTTGCCCAAAAGCCTAAATGGTGAGCGTATCTAGCATAATGTTCTGTGAAAAAAGAACTGATAACTTTCATTGTTGCCTAAAAGAATGGTAATTTCATAAACAGGGTATAAACTATGCACAGTCTAATGATATTAATGGAGCCTAACACTATATACATATCCTGAAATATCTGATCTATAACCATATATCTTAACCCATTGTTACTAAACGTTAAGTGAGTTTGTGGTGTATAACCATTGATGGAAACAAAGGCTAATTTGAGCAGTTTTTTCTTTCACATTTAAAACCTCAGAAAGGAAATACAATAATATCAAACCAAAGTACAAGTGAAAATCACAAAATAACCAACGTTTAAATATATGGTGACCAGAAATTTGTTAGTTACAACAATCACCAAACTTGCATCAGGTCAGACCGTGCCCCGCACAAAATTTTCTAGTCGCTTTGTGGCTAGAGTGGCAAATTTGGAGGTTATTGATGAGCATGGAGTATCAATTGCCTGAAATTTACTGACTAAAGGCCACTTAGTTTGAGAAAACATATACTAGTCTAACATGTCAATCATAAAATTTTAAGAAGCACGATGTTGATAACATTACCTTACTTAGTTTTTCTACAGGTGTATATAACAATGGGTAATGTAGAGCTAAGGATCGAACCAATAAACTTACAATGCAGATGTAATGGGCGGCATATGCAAAAGCATGATCCGTTGGAGCGAGTTTCGAGATAGAAACAAGCCTGTGTTTATTAAGAGGTGTTAATTTTGTTTTCGGCATAAATAACATTTTCTCACCTCGAGATTGGATTTCAACATTCAGGTTCCGTTCGGTGCCCGTCTTTTCTTTTCTTGAAATGTTGTATATTTACCCCCAGTTTGTAGCGGTATCTCTCTGTGGTACGCAGCCATTCTGTGCGGGTCAACGGGAGGAACGGCTAGTAATGGCACAAAAAAAAACGCTTCATAGGCCTGTGGGAAGTCCTATCCCTCGTTGAGTGTCTCTTGATATCTATTAAGGCTCGTTATGTTGGATTAATTGACATGCAAGATTCTTAAATGCCCACTCATAGGGCCTCATTACGCATTTCCTAAGTTATTTACTATTCCAAATTTCATCACTTTTTTAGAAAACGTGTAATTTAACACCTAAAACTATACTTATATAGTTTATAGCGTAACAACTCAACAGTCGTTGGATCATATTCCCTTTAGCCTATTTGAAATAGCAGGACCAATAGCGATATAATATGCCTCGTACAAGAGTAACCGATAGGTTTTATTGGGGCAAGGATTAACCGGAATAAACTAATCATCTAAGTTCAAGCATGATACTAAATTTGTGATGTTCCATAGCAGTTTGTTTCAAGATAGAAACAAGCCTTGGTTATTGGACATCTCATATTCTGGTTCAGAAAACGTGCATTCTTATTTTGTCAAAAATAGCTCCGCATCTTTTACTCAACCGTTAATGGATCATAAGTCAAGCCAAGTTGATGTCCCTACAAGCTCGACTTGACGTTCGTAATTTTAAAGCTTTTTGAAATGCACTTAATTGCCCTGTTGGGTATGGTAAGCGTAATATATAATTTTACTCAGTTGACATAATTACGTGTATAATGCAAGGCTTAAAATTAAGCAGCATAGTTCAATACTAGTACCGATATGTTGAAGCTATATGTTAATAATGAAGCAAAAAATATGCTAAGTTCAAGCATAGAAAATATATTCACTTGGGCCTATTTAACTAGTTTTGCATTCTTAACTCGAGAGTCGGAAGATCATATACATTCAGCTCAGTTAGCGTATCCACGCGGACTGGGCGTCCCGTATTTACATAATAATCGCCACCGCCCAATTTTACTGAAATCTGATTGGCTAGCTTGTTGCCCGATCATAAAGCCCCTTTGTTGATCAATCAAGGCAAGACAGCTTTCGATTGCTCGGGGTTAATAAGTAGCGTGACCCGGCAAGATACAACATTTGTATGTGTACCACACACAAAGCAGCAGAGGTGATAATCGAGCAGTTAAGATAGACAAGGACTAACAGTTCTACAACACTGTCTAGCTGCCGGTTCTCTTAATGTTAAAAAGCTGGGTAAAGATTCGAATTGAATTTCGATTAAACCTAACAGTCGACTTATTGAAGTCAAGGCACAGGACTTTCCATGCACCTGGGCTAGAATACTTTTCCGGAAGGCAAGCTTATAAGCCGACCGAGGTGTAAACACAAATTTTGGGTTTACACTCATAACCGGGAGACCAATGGCGGATCCAGGATTTGAAAAATGTCAACATTACCGGGGGGCTGAAAGGCTGTAACTGGTCCAAAATAGCTAAAATGGGCTGATTTTGCAAGAATTTGCAGAATTACCGGGAGGCGCGCGCCCCTCCCTGGAACCGCGCCTGGAGACAGTGGTCATACCGAGGTATAGACACGAATTTTGGGTCTATACTCTTTAAAAATAAAATAATAAAGCATGGGTAGGGACGCTATCCCAACCTTAGCAGTGCAACTGATGAAGGACCCTGCTAGGAGTCCAGAAACGATCGTCTTGCTAGCTGCATACTTGGCACACCATATTTCAGTAGAAATATGGCGAAACCCTTTAAGGGTTTTCGGTTAGCATATTCTCTTTGTTTACTATGGCATTTTTTGATTAGGTTTAAGTTGGAAATGAATATTCAATGATGATGCTACTATGTATGTTCCAAGTTCGGAACATTAATGACAAATTCTGCGATTTGCTTGGGATATTGTTAATTTCATAATTTACGGTGTAAACGTTCAAGTTTGCTT